>JANHGB010034034.1:0-25668 GCA_026283785.1 Coracopsis vasa
AAAAAGGAAAAGGGAAGGGAAAGGAAAAGGAAAAGGAAAAGGGAAAAGGAAAAGGGAAGGGAAAGGAAAAGGAAAAGAAAAAGGGAAAGGAAAGGGAAAGTGAAAGGGAAAGGGAAGGGAAAGGGAAAGGGAAAAGGAAAGTGAAAGGAAAAGGAAAAGGAAAAGGAAAAGGAAAAGGAAAAAGGAAAAGAAAAGGAAAAGGAAAAGGAAAAGGAAAAGGAAAAGGAAAAGGAAAAGGAAAAAGGAAGGGAAAGGAAAAGGAAAAAGGAAAAGGGAAGGGAAAGGAAAAGGAAAAGGGAAAGAAAAAGGGAAATTGAAAGGGAAATGGAAAGGAAAGGGAAAAGGAAAGGAAAGGGAAAGGGAAAGGGAAAGGAAAGGGGAAGAAATCAGATCCCTTTGACTATAATTAAATCTTCAATTAACTGCAGAACATCATAAGACATTACTGCATTTTTAATAGTTTTCAATAAAATTCAAGTTAGGATTATATGAACCTGTGAAAAGTAGGTTATACTTAGGAATCATACTTCAGCAAGCAATATGGGACTTGATTAGGCAATACTTCTAAATTCCAATCTCCTATTTACTCAACAAGTGCAACATGAAGCAGAGAATCAAATTGAACTTTAATATTTATTGTGTCTATACCAATATTTAATTTTCTAGTCATGTTGACCATAATGTCAAGGTTTACTGTGCAGTTATTATGTTTCTCTTTGAGTACAAATTATAAATGAATACATGAGAAACTATCACATTAGAAACTTCTCCTCAACAAAACTATGAAACACCCAGAGCTATTGAAGTACAAAGGTTAAGGTCTATTGTTAGAATATTTCACCAAGACATAAGCCAGTTTTTTTCGGGTTTTGAAAGTGGGAGCTTTAAAAGAAATGTAGAAAACAAGGTGTGTTATAAAGCACACTAATTAACCAGGTTTATAAAAATAAAGATCTGTAAGTGCGTGCATAGTAACGGTAGGTTTTCTTCTCCCAGCTCTGTTTTCTTTGCTTATGACAATGTCTTCATATATTTGTGCCAATTTATTATTGATTTTATAACATTTTTCTATTTTTTCAATAAATATTGCAGTGATTACTGAGTGTGACACCTTAAGGCAAAAAAAAACCAATCCTGCATTCCAGCTATTAGATATGATTTGTATATCATCCATTATTGATTTACTGTTCCACCTAGATAATGTAATAGTTGATTTGAAATCTAGCAACCATTATGAAATTTATTACTGTCAGGAGAGTACAATAAGTAATAGGAAACAGCTTAGTCAAATAAAAGAAATACAGTCTGCACTTCTTCACTAAATGAAAATTCCTGTAACTGCTTTTAAGATAGTATTGAGTCATGAGATGAAGTAAGGTCATGCAAGATAACATCATCTCAAAGAGCTGAATGGTTATATGAATAACATAAAACAACAAAATGTCTGTGTTTGCTGTAATATCTGAATTTAAACATTATGTGAAATTAAAGGAAACTCTGCAAACAGGCAATAAGAAACTGACAGCTATTTAAAATACTCTGAAACAAAGAACACAGTGGCAAAAGCAGCAGAAGAGTTTAAGGTGAAATTTTCAGCCATGTAAATACTCAAAGAGGTAAACATTAATGCTTGCTCTATCGACAGCTAGTGACAAAAACACTGAAATTTTCCACTACTAGTCTGCATCTCTGTTTTCACTAGTGGGGATTTTCTTGTGCTCTTCAAGTGCTGGCAGGCTCTCAGAAGAGACACAGGTAAGAAGATCCTAGAAGCACATAAGTTTTTCAGGGGATTCCTTCCAGCAGTTGAAAAGAGTGGGATTACCATGACCCAGGTTCTGTCCTGGTGCTTTCTTGTGGGAAAATATTTTTATGCTACGGCCATAGACTATTGTGTGGGGCAACTGTGACACTCTTGCTTGGTTGTTTCACGTTTGCCTTTTGTATTTTTGGCAGTGAGGCTAAATAACATTTAATTTTGAGTGAATTACTTGATACAAATAATAATATTAATCTGACTCTACAGTCACTCTATGTGCAGAATTCCTTCAAAAATAATGAAAATAATTCTTTGGAATTACACATCAGCGGAGTATAGCAAACTTTCACAGTGACTCTGTAAGTAAGAATGAATCCTGGAAGTAAAAGCTAGTTGACCAGACTCCATCAGGGTATTTTGCTATTATCTTGGAACAGTTTGTCATTATATGAGAGATTTTTAAGTATGTTAATCAGAGGTATTTTAACAGAGCTGAAATTTGACATTGCACTGTTTTGAAAAGGTTTATAAAGATACCTTTGGAAGAAACCAGACTTAAAAATAAAAAAAAAAAAGAAGAGCTGCTCTCATTAGCATCTGTATCATAACTAATCTTTTGTCTAACATTTTAAGGTCACTTATGAAATTGAACTCTGATTCACAAGGCATAACTGCTCTTTTATAAAGGCTCTAGTCAGTGTTCAAGCAGAAAAAATCACTGTGACTTTTGGATGACTCCTTTAAGTCAAAAGATCTGTTCATAGAGTGACAACTGATTCTCTGTTCACATACCATCTCCACACCATTATGAACAAATCTGAAAGCAGTGTAATTCTATTATAATAAAGAAATAAAACAGTGGTAGTCAGAAAACAATTTCTTAGCAAGAGAGGATTCTGAATTAACATACATTTTATAGCTGCATAGCAAAAAGATAACAGATCAAAAATCCTGGCAGATTGATACTGTTTTGCCACTTCTTATGAGGCTAAATTTCTTGTCTTTTGTTATGTCAGACTCTTCATTAATTCTTAAACATAGCTGTAAAATATAAGAAATAATTGTCGAATATACAAACTAACCTTTTTTTAGTAATGATCAGCACCCCTGTGCAGCCTAATTTATGTAATACTCTGCCTTGGGGGCTGAAAAATTGTATAGACCTAGGCTGCCATTATTAGACCCCAGAAAGCTTTTAGTATTACAATGTAGACATAGTTTAGTTGAATAAAATAATTTAGTACAATCTGAGCCAGTAGTGTAATAAGACTTTTAAAGCATCATACCCACCTAACAGTTCCCTTTTTTTTCTTTTCCACACTATTAAAAGCAATGTCTCTTTACCTTACATCTTTTTTTTTATTCTTGTAACAACGGCTTTCAATGTACTTTACTGTCTAGACTGCTGCTATTTGATTCTTTTTTTTAAGATTGCTCATTTTCTTGATTCATTGACAATTGTCTTCCTACATATATTCCTGAACCACTATTCCAAAGAATTATAGGAAACATAGTCTGGCCTATTCTTGTCAGTCATCCAGTTTTGCTGTCTTTGTCAACATTTTTGTGTTGCTAGTGATTCCTGCTCTAACCATGCCATGTTGAATCTTTCCAAAGCACTATGTGGACCTGTTCAATTGTTCTCACTGTGGCTGTTCTGCTAGTGCCTCGCAGTCTTGTTCTCAAAACCTGAACATGTTATTTTTCAGATGCACTTGCCAACCTGATCTAGCCTCAATGTTTTTTTTCCATTTGCCTTGATATTTTCTATTTGTGCACCTGTTGACTGTCCATCTGTAGATGCAGTGATGACAGCCCAGAATTTGAGCCTCAGATGATGAAACATAATTCCAACTACATGGCCGTGTAATTTAATGGAAACCAGAGATGAAAGCTCCCTATCAGGGATTTCTCATATTAATCAAAGAATGCTCATGAGCAGCTGTCTTTGCTGGAGAAAGATAAACTACACAGCATTAACTGATTGGAAATCTTTGCTGGTTTTGCTTACAGTAATGCTAAAAAATGTGCTGCATTTATTAAGTGAAATTTATTAAAGCTTTATATATATAAAAAAAGAAAATATAAATCTTTGTGATCCAAGACAGCTCATGATCACCCTGGAGATGTTAGCAACTCCCTGAATGGTGATATTCAGAGAATGTTTTGAAAACTTTACATGAGTTGGAGGCCTACTTTTCGGCAAATGTAGCTCCACTATTAGAAATTGTTTTATGATCAGAAACTGCAATTACCACAAATGTAATAAATATTCATTACTTCACATTAAAACAAAAAAAATAAATACAATATGTCAGTTCCTTGCCCATGTTCACTGTTGTCTCTTGTTTCTTGTGCAGTTTATATTTCATAATAAATTCCTGATACACTGTAGGGGTACCAACACTACCTTTAATGTAACATTTCTCTTTGAAGGACTGAAACCAAGTGCTCTCTCTGGGACATAATAAATCTGTGTTTTCAGTTGAAATATAGAAACCATAAAAAATATAAAATAATACTTATGCTTCAGAGTAGACTAATTTTCAATATAAAGTAGGATTGTTATGACAATAAAGAAATTAGTAGATGAGAGTTAGGATTCTCCAATTTACAAAACCCTGCCAGAAGGAGGATATAGGAATCACTTGAACCTACATGATAAAGCAGTGGCCAGAAAGATCAAATTACCCACAAGGATTCATTCACCTTTCCAAGGTGCATATCCAAACAAGTATTAAGTGCCCATGTTAAAATAATGCAGTTAAAAGTCTAATGAAGAATAAGAACAACATAGATTACATGACATTCTGGAGTACAATATGATTTTCACAGATCACAGGTCAGTTTGTTTAAAAAAAAAATCTATATCTGACTGTTTGATGGAATTAGGTCATTTTAGATTGTGTTTGCTTATTGCAGACACCATTGCGATAAATTTAAACCATTAAAGCACAGCAGATGTCTTCTGAGACACAGCATTTTCTATAATGCCTTTAAACAACTTCACCATTTTAGAAGCCCTTGGAAAGTCAAGAAAAATAAGGGAAAACAGATCTTCAAGTTGCTTAGGTCCCCAAAGTTCTGTTGCATTCTGTTTCAGAGACCCTCCAGGGTTTCCAGCAGACAACAAAAGTGGACAGGCTCAGAAGCATTAAAGGGGAGGTTAGAAAAATAATCTTTTTGATGAGAAATATATGCATGTTTGTTTAAAGTGTAAGTGTATGACTTAGTACTAGGAATACTTCTAATAATGGTGTGTGAAACTGTATGTGTGTATGATGGAGAAGGAGGAGGCTTTTGTGAAACACCGTGACAAAACCACCATATTTGGCCTTGGTTTTTTACTCCTGCAGTTCTGTTTCCTAACTGGTTTAGCACTGTAAAATAAACAAAATCATGAAGAACTTAAGAGTTCTTATTTACGTCGACCTTCTCCGGGCTTAAAGATTCAGTGATAAAGTAATATGCACAAGTCCAGCTTTCAAGCCTGCCCAAAGATAATTGGAAGCCCTTGGCCAGCAATATTTCAAACAGTCCCTTACTACCACACTGAATTATTTACTTGCACTGAAAAAAAAACATTGAGAGCTTTAAAAGGTTCCAATAAATTGTCTTCAGGCCATATGAAAAAGTACTATTGATTCTAAGTTCTAAATACTGTGAAGGAGAGAAACTCAAAGATTTTCCTTTACAGTGAACATTAAAGTAATAATATTCAGTTTGGTTAAAAAAGAGAAGTAGCCACCAAAGCAACATAACAACATACTTTTTCTTCAGTAGCAATTCTTCCTTTTTGCAATGAACTAAACCAGTGAACAACTGCAGTGGCATCATGCATGAAACAATGAAAATAAGAAATGGGTAGGCTGGGCTGGATGTTGGTTGTCACTTTAGATATGACAACGTTTTTGAGATTATGGTTTCAAAATCAAACATATTTATTAGTCTGTATTAAGGATTTGTACTATAGGCTTAAAAGAAAAGGAAAAAAAAAAACAAACCCAAAACCCAACTGAGAAAACAGCCAACAAACTGAACAAAGTAAAGAATGCAAAGGAAACAGTAACAGATTTTTAGAAGCTATTTCTTACCCAAACGATCCAATTTGGGTTGGAATGTTACCCATATGATCTGCAGGGTGTCTGTAAGAAACAGAGCAACAGCTGAATAGGAAATGGCATCTGTGGCTTAGGGAAAGACTTGGCAAGAAAAACAAACAAACAAACAAACAAAAAAGGTTAAAAAAATGCTAAATGGCCATAAAATTACAGCCTTCTGTGAAGCATGGGGATGTTTTAATTTCTTAATTTCATTTTCTGCTTTTAAGTAAAGACTGCTAGATAGAAAGAGATTCAAACTGCTATTTCCACAGGAAAAAAAAAAAAAAAGAGAAAACAAAGAAACAACAAAACCAAACATGTTTTCCAAAAACTTTGTAAGTTTTTATTTTATATCTATGTAGATTAAGTATACCAGTAAGGAATACATTTCAGTAGATAGAAAACACTGTTTGACACATCTAAATATTTAAATTGCAGTGACTGTGGCACGAGGTCATTGTGGATGTGTTAAAGAAGAGGAGGAGGAAGGCAAAGTAAAATCAGGTAAACAGAAGTGTAAATAAAGGACTGCAGCAACCATTAGCCCTTCTGCAATTCCTAAAATCAGCATAATGTAGGTATTTCTAAGCTGACCCAAGATACTCTGATAAGAAAACAGCACTTTTCAAATATCCTGGCAATTTTATATTTAAAAAACAAAACCAATCAACCAACCAACCAACCAAACAAACAAAAAAACAAAGCAAAAAACAAAGCAAAAAACAAAACACAACCCCCCAAAATAATAACAGCAACAAAACAACAAAAAACAAAGCAAGAAACAAACTCCAGGAAATATCCAAGCATTAGGAAGAAAGCATAAAGGTAGTCATAAATCAATGTCTGGGAAATGGCATTCTCTCATTGCTTTGGAGTTCAGAAGTTTTAACCATGGAGTGTAGATAGGTGTTTTTACTCATTGCAGCAGCATTGCACTGAACAGAAGGTGAGGAGACCACACATTTGTTACAGAGGCCAGACAGAAGTAAATTGCAATAGGTGTAGTATGATATAATGAAAGTTCATACAAAATCCTATGTATGTGATATATCTCACCTAAATTCAGCTATGTACTTATGATGGAAGAGGGAGAGAGTTCATTCAATCCATGTATAAGATACATCTATATTGCCATCTCTGGAGAGACCTATTCCTCTACAGTGACTAAAACAATTGTATAGACTAAATAGGTAATGGATTTTATTGGGATTCATTCTATACTCAATTTTCACAACAATAAAAAAGGTCTGAGTTTTTTTAAATACTATCTAGTTGGCTGCAGTACTATATAAACAATATAAACAAATATATACAGTACTGACAAAGCAGCACAGGGTCTTGACTGTGTCTGTTGATGGCATAAACAAACAACGTTTTTATCTTTATCTTTTTTTACGACCTATAATGGTAAGCATAAATAACAGGAGGACAATGTATATGAACTAACAGCAAGTGAATATCTGCATTGTGAATGAGCCTGAAAACTGGGACAGAACCCTAAAAGAAAGGCTAATTGTGTGATAAATGCAAGTTCTCTACAGAACAACAGAAGAACAGAAAAGCCACTGTGTCGATAATTTGACACAATATGACTGATGTTAACAAACGTGAAGACAGATCGGTTAAAGAAATGTTGTTTGTAGATGTGTGATAGATGTCACACATGACATTTACCAGAAGTTTCATATTAACCTGGAAACTTCAGCAGTTAATGAGACCAACAATATTGTGACTATGCTGTGTCAGTAAATACGTAAAGAATTAGTTAATAAGCTTAGATGACAGTTTTTCAGAAAAAATTAGTTTGCTCTTCAAGTAAGACCAATAACACATCTAAAATTTGTAACTGACAGAAAATACAGAGAATAGTGACAGAAAGTAAAAGTTTTGTAAGTTCAGTGAATGCTTGATGTTGTTCGGTCACTGCTTAACGTAACATAGCAAGCTCCCTGCTCCTTGTTTGCGGGTGGTATGACAAACAACAAAACTGAGAAGACTAGGAAAGCATAGCCTCTGCTGACAGGAATGATTTAGCTCTGTGTGATGAACGACTGTGGCAAAATTATAACAATAGCACAAAAAAAATGAAAAAAAAAAGACTCAAATTCCTTTAATTCATGAAGTTGATGGGGGAAAAAAAAAAATGGTCTGTTGTCTTCTAGCAGCTCCGTTATCATCTTGGCCATAAGAATGTGTATTCACATTACTGGAAAAATGGAGACAAGCCTGATGGCTGATGTCTGCCACATAAGTGACAAATCAATATGAGTCAAAGAAATTAAAAAAAAAGCTTCATAGAAAGAAAATGTGTAAGATATGTATGACTTTTCTCTTTCTTTCAGCCTTCAGTTTCCAAACAACAGGTAAATGTTAATGGCAAACATACCAGGAAATGTCATCACTTGTGATTTTGGGGAGATTTGTTTGATTGGGTTTTTATGTGTGTGTGTAATTTCTTCCCATATTAGGTCTATCTCTTTATATTGCTTTCCGTCTTCTCATGAAAGATAAAAACTTGTCCTGGTTTTGGCTGGATAGAATTAACTTTCTTGTAGCTGGTACAGTGCTGTGCTTTAGCTTAAGTATGAAAATAACGTTGATAACACCAATGTGTGCTGTATATTCCTTCAGCATCTTGACCTCAACTGTAGGTACAGTATCTTTGTACTTACACTGGGTATTCTGTCACTGTCATAAGTAAGCCTTGTGTAATAAAGAAGTTACATTATCTTTATTTTTTTAAAAAAACAAGAAAACAAACCAAACAGGAAAGGTAAGTAATTTCCTTGAAGTTAAGACAGAAAGTTTATGGACTGATTCAATTTTAATCTAGATCTTCCAAAATGCAGATTGAATTTTAATGTTGTTCAACAATAATAAGAGACAACTGCAAATGGTGTTTGTAAATGACCAAAGGAAAAAATAAATCCACATCATGAACATTTAAATAAATTAATACGGCAGAAATTTCACAAATAATCTATCTGCATAAATATATTCATATGCAGGATCCATCAGAGAATTTTAAATAACAAAGTGCATTACTAAAATCCAAGTGCTCATTGACAATTTGCAACCACACTCAGAGGCCAAATTCAAAGGATACATTGTTTTCAATGAATAATTCAATATATTCTTATTGCAAGCTCCTTAAATGTAATTTTATATTATGAATAGATCACTGCTTTACAACAAATTTTATTTCATTTCTTATTTTTAACTGCCCATAAAATTCAAATTAATCAGTTCCCTTATGCAAAGCAGTAAGAAAGATAAAAGCAATAAAAAGTTTCTATTTGTCACAAGTTCTTTATTAAAATAAATTTTTTTTAGCAGTCCCTAACAAAATTTATCCATTAAGGAAAAGCATTTATCTAAGTGTTTTAAACAAAACCAGTTTTTAATATTTGAAGCATTTTTGTGAGATTAAAAAAGAATAAGGGTTAGAAGCTCCTCTGTGTCATTTCCTGGACATGAAAGAGGCCTAACCTGATGAGTTCTTTAATTAAAGTTTTATATTTTGTTTTGAATCATGTTTGCTTTTGGTTTTCTTTTTTTTTTTTATTCCTAATTTAATTTGAAAAGTGATATTTCTATTTATATTATTATGTACACAGCAGTAACAAAATACAATTTATGGAATGCCCCCAGTTCTAACACAGAGAAATTACAGAATTTAATTTAAAAGAGTATGAAGTTGTATCTAATTCATTCTTAATTATACTAATTATATTTTACATTATACTATTTATATTTATACATTATACTAATTTCTATTACCACATTCCTTAACTTCTTGATAAATCAGTATAATTTTACTCAGTCCATTTGAAGAAGAGAAGATCCAGAGCTCATTGTACATGAAGTTTATCTGTTCTCTCATTCTCTACTGCCCTTCAT
The DNA here is from genome assembly GCA_026283785.1 of Coracopsis vasa. Lineage (NCBI taxonomy): Eukaryota > Metazoa > Chordata > Aves > Psittaciformes > Psittacidae > Coracopsis > Coracopsis vasa. The sequence goes on from JANHGB010034034.1 coordinate 9,763, forward strand.
TTAAAATTCTCCAGTCACAGTAAATTGTGAGGTTTTGTTGCTTTGGGTCTCTTTCGTGTGTGTGTGTGTTGTGGGTTTTTGTATCCCCATCTAGAACACTCCCCAGAGACCCAACCTGCGATAACTTGTGCAGGGTGGCAGCTAACTCCATCCTTACTCAAAACTAAAGCAACATCTCTGGTCAGAAAACTATTTAGATCCAGTTTTGTCCATGTGCCTTAGTTAATTTCTTAAATAATGGCCAAGTATTTTCTGCAGTGGAGGAGGTACTAAGGAGAAGTCAACAATTATTTTGCCATTGCTCACACAACTTTTAACACATTTCCAAAGGTAAGTCAGGCTGCAGGAAAGATAACATATATTAGAAAAGACTAAGCTGTAAATATGCAAAATATGAAAAGTGTCTTCTCTAAAAGGAAGACTCTCAAATGTTAAAACCAATGAGTGAATACAGGAAAAGTTATATGGGAAATAAGAGGACAAAACTGCAATGAGAAAATTCTAAATAAAATATATTGTGGCATTAGCAACTAAAACAATGTATTTTCATTACTGGAAATCATAGTTCAGATGCCCAGAACCAAAAAACTAGAAACAAATAATTAGAATTGCAATAGACATAACAACAGCAGCAACAAAAAATGACAAGATTGTTTCAAAGAAAGCTTCAATGGGACTAAGTAACTTTTAGCCATCAGAGTGACTAAGGATGATGTTTATAGGCTTTTTTTTTTTTAAAAAAAAAAAAAGGAAAACAAACAAAAAAAAAGAAATAAAAATAACGAAAAGCAGAGGACATTATGCCAGTAAGTGACATCGCTAAAAAATTTCAAACAAAGACAATCTGACAAGAGTGACAAACCAAGCAAGCTCTAAATCAGTAGTTAAGTTGCAACAAATCTTTTTTGTCAATTGCACATGGGGCTGCATCAAAAAAGGCGTGACCAGCAGGTCGAAAGAGGTGATCCTGCCCCTCTGCTCTTGTGAGACCCCACTTGAAGCGCTGTGTGTAGTTCTGGTATCCTCAACATAAGAAGCACATGGAACCGTTAGAGCAAGTCCAGAGGAGGGCCACAAGGATGATGAGGGGGCTGGAGCAGCTCCAGCATGAAGACAGGCTGAGAAAGTTGGGGCTGTTCAGCCTGGAGAAGAGAAGGCTGCATGGGGACCCCATAGCAGCCTTCCAGTATCTGAAGGGTGCTTATAAGAATGCTGGAGAGAGACTTCATTAGGGACTGTAGTGATAGGACAAGGGGTAACGGATTAAAACTTGAACAGGGGAAGTTCAGGTTAGACATAAGGAAGTTCTTCTTCACTGTGAGGGTGGTGAGGCACTGGAACAGGTAGCCCAAAGAAGTGGCAAATGCTCCATCTCTGGCGGTATTCAAGGCCAGGCTGGACAGTGCCTTGGGCCACAAGGTCTAGTGTGAGGTGTGCCTGCCCATGTCAGGGGGGTTGGAACTAGACAATATTAAGGTCCTTTCCAACCCAAACTGTTCTATGATTCTATGACTCTTGCCACTCTGAGATCAAGCACCAATATCCCACTGGGAGGGAAAAAATGTAGAGAAAACAGTACAGTTCACCTACCTGTTCTACAGTGCGCTAGACTATGGAGTTGTTAAGAATGAAGTGATGTTAACATTAGGAAAGTGATACGGAAGAAGAAAAGATAACCAGCACTAAAATGAAAAAATGGATTACATCCCTTAAGTGTTATCCCAGTGTTAATGTGTGAGATTTGTAATGCTTAAAAGTTTTCTGTTTCTGGAGAAAAGGAGACAACTACAGGTAGAAGCATCACTAAAGTTTTTTTGAGCAACATATAGAAAATACCAGTTGCTAATGAATAGTTTTAAAAAATCACCAGCATGCCTACAATAGGAAGAAAGCGATTGGGATGACCACTTCAGAAATAAGATGTCCATTCTCAATGAAGCTGTCAATGGAAACCAGCTAGTATACAGAAAAAGCCATTTAAAGGAACCTGAAAGAGTATTAGGAAGCAGGGGGAGCAATCGATTTCAATACCACAGAACAGCTGAAAGCACAGGAAAATGACATAATGGAACAGAATGATGTATTTTCTGCTCTAGGCACCTGTACTAGCTTGGGAAGGATGAAATATGGTAAACTATAAAGACACAGTAAAGTGAATGAGGCAGGTCTTTAATCCTGATATGATTCTTTTGCACTGCTGCAAAAGGATCAAAATCCAACCCAGAAGAACCAGAAAAGGAAACTGCTGGAACAGAGTCTGTGCTGGCGTCTTCAATGTGCTGAACACTGTTCATGCCTTACAGTTTCCTAGTAGAGGGCAGCTGAAGAGCCACATTCTCAGTGTATTCTCAAGAACCAATGATTATAGATTTCTACAGCTAGAGCAGCTTCAAAGGTTCTCCTGCTTTGTGCAGGAGTCAGAGACTCCTGGGTAGCATGGGAGACCTAGAAAGTTCTGTTATTTGTGTTAAACTGTTTTTGCCTCTTTCAACCTTCTAGTGCTTTGCTGAATATAATTCAATCAGACTCAAAGATTATAACCTGTCATTTTTGGTGATCATGAGATTTCCAGTGACATTGCAGAGCAGTCTGTAGTGGAGGATAAAGTGGGGGGAAAAAATAGATTATGACTTATTTCCAAAGGCCATATATAGTAATGAATTTTTGAGATATATTAATTTAGTGAACAAATGATTTCAAGATGCCAAGGAACATGTTATAAATAATAAAAAAAAAAAAAAAGAGTGATTGATATTGCAATATTCTTTGAAATATTAATCTGGAAAAGTGAAGCAGTTGCATATTGCTTCCTTTCACTTGATAGTCCTAATAATGTCTGTTTCATAAAGTATATGTCTTTCGTCTCACAGACTGTCTTTTGCACTCATGAGTGAGGCACTCCACCAAGCAGCTAGGAAACAGTGTGGTACTCATTGTATTTTGCTTCGATGGAGCTCATTCCAGAGCCAGGATTATGTTAACTCACAAAAATCTTAGATGCTAAAGATGTTGCAGTAGCAGTTATTCTAATTCTTCTGAAGTATAGAATAAAAACGGAACTGAATTCAGCTGGTGTAAGGTTAGATACTGTCAGATCTGCTTGGGCACAGGACTAAATTTGTGTTATATTCGAGAAGTTAGCTAAGAGTGGAATAAAAAAATAATAAAAGCAGTTGAGTGAAGTAAGATTCGTTAAGAATTAGCATTTAGAAATGAAAAAAAATAATTTGCTTTTAAGCTTATTGACATAAAAGTTTATGAAAATTATTTTACTTATATCCAACATGGATTTTCTTCAGTGCATTCCTCATTCAAAAATACCAAAAGTTATAAGGTGAGAAAAATAGTGTGACACAGATAGAAAAAACAGGTGAAATCTTTAATTTTAATTATACCAGAAGATTTTCAAGGAAGTTGTAATGTTTCCATTTAAGAATCAGACAGTAACTACAAAATTTACTTCCTAAGCTCTTCTGTAAGTATTACCACTTATGAAAAAACAAATGAAAAACAAAGTAAACTTGTTTTTTTTAATAAAGATAATCTCTCAATGAATTCAAGTCCGGAAATATTCACAAATCAAACAAGAATCCAATACTCCCAGAATTTGTTCATAAATGTTTAACTGCTTATGGGAGAAGACTTCTTTTAATTATATTGGGTTGAAATAGGTTTAACTACAGCAAAGGATAAGAAGGCAGCATGTTTTGACTTCTTCCTTGTTTCCATTACTTCAGCATATGCTGTCTCTGCAATTTGATCCTAAGGCGTTTCTAGTAACTTGGTGAAGATTTATCCCGCAGTCACCTGGAGACAATCATGTACATGCTCATGATAGTTTTATATATTTAGCATATAAGTAGTTAACAGTTAAAATAACTAAATATGAAGCACCTGATGAACAGAACCTTTTGCTGCAGTGAAATATGTTTTGGTTTGGAATGTGAATTTTCTTCTGTCTAGTTCTTTTCACTTGGATAAGGAGTATCTGCTAAATGTGAAATTTTCCCATAGTCCCTACAGAAAAGAAAATAACAATTAAGCATATGTCAAAAAGCTGGGAGAGGGGGTATGTTTGTGGAAGTGAAACGGCACAGCAGGGCTTGATTATAGGGTGTGCAGACGCTTAAGAGATGGAGTACATGTTAGGCCTTTAAGACAGCCAAAATGAGTTGCAATGGCTAAGCTGTGACATATAGTTATAGAAGCAGAATAAATTTAGAAAAAGGAGGATAGAATTCCAGAGTACTATATTTTAAACAGGAGAAAAAAGATGTAAAAAAGGTGGTAAAGAGGATTTCAGGTTCACATTAATAAGCACAAAAAGGTGAAAACAATTTTGGATCTGGAAAGGGATATCTGCTAACAGTGTAGCTGCACATGGCCTCAGATATGACAGTTCCTTTAAAAGATCCATTTTCACTAAATTGCCTTGGCAGCCATCTATCACTGAATCAGAATTAGGTGACATCATGGCTCACAAGCAATTGAATGGATTTTCAGAATATATCTCATTCTTTCTAAAAGCCACAGGGTTAAAGGTGCTCTATATAAATTGTCCATTCATAACTTATGATAGCTTACATGCCTGTTAAACTTGCAACAATTATGGACCTCTCTAGTGGAGAGTATATGTACTTTGATGAATTCAGCACAGCCTGGCGTGATATTTCTGTGAAAAACAATGAAAGTTGTTAAAGCATCTTAGGTGACAACCAGGTGGAAATAAGCCAGCTAACATGTAGCCCTTTATGTCTTCTCACAGGCAGCAGCTAACACAGATTCGCTAATGGAAAACTTGACACATTTCTCTGGTTGATTGAAGTGTCCAACTTCCATATAAGTCTCACATAATTAAAACCAGCCATTTCTGTCATAAAATTAACAAGCCAACTGCTGGTCAACCTACATGCAATGATGATGCAATTCTCCACCACTGGATGGTGATATGAATCCACTGTGACAGGGTCTGCCTGATCTTAACATTGTACATCCAATTTAGCTTTATTCTTAGCCTGTTTTTGACCAGCTGCCATGAGGCTCATTACAGCAAAAAATGTAAGATATCCTAATAATTTTGCTATGAGCATCAAGATACTGTTTCAATGATGACAGTTTTCCCATTCCTCTTTTGAAATCTGCTTGAGGTCTCTTTTGTCGTACCACAATCACATGAACTTGACACCTATTTTGGGATGAAGTGGTTGATGGAGGGCATCTCTTCTCAAAGACTGGTGCAGAAACAGGCAGGTAAAGGTCCTATATTAAGATGAGGTGTTTTACTTGAGGATGCTGAACGGGTATTTGCGATGGGGGTCAGTGCCTAAACACGCACCATTCGGAATACACTATGAATACCTTCTTTGCAGATAAAGCAATATATATATACAATGGAGCACTTCAGCCTGAGTGGCTTCCAGCAAAGCATCCCTGGATTTCAGGAACTTCATGTTTCATTTCTTTTTTTCGTGTTCTTTATTGTCTTGTTGATTAGTTCTTCAGTAGTTACCTCTATTTTTCCTCATATTTCTCTACCTTCAGCTCCTCTCTTACATGCTTCAGACTCTTTCATTCCTAAAGTCTGTTTTCACCTTTTTATATTCCTTTAGCTGAGACACACAGCTTCCTGATGTATCCTTTCATTTTTGTTATTCAGTTAGACACATTTCACATAGGTACTCTGTACTCTATTCCTTCCTCTGTAACAGTGATTAAGAAGTAATCATCATTCTTCCTACAAATAACAGAAACTCAAGAATGTCTTTCCCAGAACTACTGTCTTACTCCAGTAGTTAGGGGAAGGGATGGTGATCAATTTGCTCAGACAGGTCTACACGCAGTTTAGATTTGAAATAGATTACAAGAACAGCGAATGAGATCAAAGATGTTAATCTGAAAATAATATAAAATCACTAAACATGCAGGTATCAGAAAGACTGAATAAACCTAGTTTGTAAAATAAAGATTTCTAAAAGTAATGATTTCTATGTGAGTTTCTAAACCGGATTCTGTATTTCCACTGCTGAGCCCCTTGTATACTCATTCACACCTATAAATGGAGAAGTCAAAATATTAAACAACATTATTGCATATCCATTTTGCAACCATGCAAATGATTGCAGAGTGGCATTAAAATGTTTGCATATGGACATTTGCATGTCGCACAAAGATGTCTCTGCTTACCAACTGATAAAAAGCCGCTAAAGGCAAAACATTGGCATAAAGATACTGCTTTCATCTTTTTCATCAGTAGCATAAAGAAGCTGCACATACGGGAGAGACAAAAGAATGTAGCATTTCTACAATGTCTAAACAAAGTGTGTTCTCCGAATTCTGATATAACCTATGAGATTAGCAGAATTTTAAGGCATGTCAAACTTATTCCAAGATTATTAGCTGAGCTAATAGGAACCTGGCAAACTATATTAATGAGTAAGGATCAATAATTAACCAGCACTTTATTGATCATAGTCCACTCTCTTCTACTAAAAAATAGAAAGAATTCATTTCATAAGATTAATAAGTGAGAGAGTGCTGCAGACAAACCATCCGGTTGGAAAATTTTGACATTAATGCCACATCTGCTCAAAGGTCATGCTGCTCTCAGTCTACCCACAGTCTGGATGTGGTATTCTGCACTATGAATATCTATTTCAAAGTCTCTGTGACAATCAATGTAGAAATATGTTGCTCAGTATTTCAAATCCAGTAATTAAAACATTTATATGCCCTTCTTTAAGCAAGGATGTTACCTTCCTCTTGGGGAGGCGCTTGAGTTCCTTAATAGTCTTTATCCAGTATATCTATCATTAAGAATTATCCTCATGATGATGTTCTTAACTACATATATTCATTATTTAATAAAGTAGCTATTTTTATGATAGAAATGATCTGGACATGACAAATAAATTATTCAAAATCGTAAGTATACTGTCATTGACACCAGGTGTGAATTAAAAAATTTAAATTAGTCAGCTAGCACTTTTGACAGGTCAGCATATGTTTTGTAAACTTTTTGCTTACTTCACTATTTTTATTAATTCATTAGTTTCTGTTACTAGGATGCATTGTGGAACTGAAGAAGAATCTAATAAGAGCTGTAATATTTAGCTGATTCTTTAATTACATCCAATTATTTTAAAAGAAAAATCATTAATTTTAAAATTCAAGAATTGTGATCTTAAATTGAAAGTTAGGAAATGATCAAAAAAGTGACAGCAGAAGGAAATTATAAGTTTAATTGAATTTTTTTCCCTAAATCATTTTGCACATTGAGGTTATCCTTTATGTTACATTTTATGTATCTACTTACTTTTGCAACTGAAAAAAATCACTTTCATATCACTTTCATATTTACTTAGAGTAGTAAGATTAAGAGTAAACCTGGTAAAGGACAATGAGGAGGCTTGGCCTTATTGACCTAATCCTATCACAGTGGAACATATAATCAAAGATGAGACTTACAGTACAGCTGCTGGATCAGTTGTACTAAGCTTCTTTTGCTCTTGCTGGTCTATTGCTATGTCAATGCTGACTTTGAGCACTGCATCTGAGAGAAAATTGGCCAGGCTGTCACCTAACACTCTCTAGCATAAAACTGTCTGCCTGAAAACTTTATAAAACGTAGACTTTAGACTTTCATGTCCCAGGTGACTTGCCTTTGACCCTGAAGCATAATTATTATGTCTTGAAGTTTCTTAGAATTAAGTGCCAGCAATGGCCGTAAGGCAGTACTGAGGTGTTTCAGAGAAATGCTTTTAGGCTGACATCCCAGATATGTATGGAGAAGTGTGGGGCAGCCTGTGTAGGGTTACAAGGGAACTGGAGAAGTGTAAGATTTTATGGGATTTTGGAGGACTGTTCCTCTTGGAAGGAGCAAAAATTAATGACAGCAAATAGTAGATGGCCCTCATGTCCACTGTGCTAGTCTCCTCAAGGAGGGAAAAATCCTGGTGGAGATTATGAGTGAACCAGCAATCATGCAGTGCGGATGAGGAAACTGCACCCTTGACCAAAACTAGGAATAAAACCTATTAACAGTATTGACATCTCCACAAATGGAACTGTGAATCTCTGACAGAGCCAAAAAAAATGAAAAGGAATCTGGAAGCAGTGGAAAAGTACTTAGGAAGCCAATAAGGTCACTGAGGAAAAGGGAAGCAAACTTTTCCAATTGTTTAACTGTCTCTCAGCTGTTCATTGCTCATCTTCTGCCTGTATTATTAAGGAACATATGTCCATGACTACTGAAAAATGGCTGGCTATATGACATAGAGATTGCTATGTAACACATTTATCATTTTGTTGTGACAACTATAGGAGTGTCTGCTCATTAGTATTTAAATCATTTAATAAATATTTCTCTTAAATCCGGTTTAAATAAGCCTTACATTTGGTCACTGTAATGCTATATTTTAACATCTGTTGTAAGCCTTAATTCTAGCCTAATATAATGCTATTGTATAGTCATACAATTTCATGAGGGCACTTATACAATAAAACAGGGATTTAATGGAGCACTTTCTCTTTTTGCAATTTTTAGTTTCAGCTGACCATAGCAAGTGAAGCTAAAGGTTGTATAATATTGCACATCTTCCTCTGTCAGAATGACTTCACATAGAAAAGTTCTTTATTTTAAGAAAAGGATGTGATTTTTTGGAAAGGCTTAGCTAGGATTTTCCCTGAAAAATGGGGATGTATATGACACATTCACTGTATTCCAGTTTCCCTCTTCTATTTAATTTTTAATGTTTCAAGTTATGACTGTGGAGGTGTTGGAATGATGTGAGAGTAATGCCATTTTCAAAGCTCAGTGAATCTTAAGGAGAAGCAGATACAAGTTAAAAAGGATATTGTAGGTCAGTACTGAAATTCAGAAATTGAATATAAAAATAGAAAGTTTCTCTTATAGCTGCACATTATGTGTTAACCACCACTAGAACCTACTCCACTCAAATACCCTGATTTCCATAATTTTTTCATGTGTATGAGCTTTAGGGAAAAAAATAATGGGAGGACTCTGAATTCATCAAATAAGGATTAGGAAAAGAGAACAGCAGAAATGGTACCATTTCTTACTAACACTGTTATATGTGCAACTAGATCCTACAAAAAAGCATAGCAGGAAAAAAACAGTGGTATAGAAAGGTCAGTAACCATCTCACTTTACAGAGGACACACGTCTACAGAATGTTGTCAAATATTTGTCTTTTAGCTCTGTCCATTATCACAACATTACAGTATCCCAAATCCAGTGATTCAATCTAGGCAACTCAGACCTGTTTGCCATAGTATAGCATGGTGTACAAAGCATTACACTAATGTAAATTTAGTGTAATAATGCTAATACTGTGTAATATTTGTGTAATAATAATAATACTTTATTTAATAAAGAACTTTCATGTAAGAATCTTAGGTCATTGTAAAACATTAGTTCAATGGACTCCATAACACTTCAGTGGACAAGGAAAACAAAACACAGGAAGGGGAAACATATCCACAAACAGATACAGGTTGTTTTCTCTGACATCATGTATCAAAAAATTAAATGTCTGATATATGCTCCTTTTACAACCAAGATAAGGAAAGAAATATTTTTAGGAGTGGTTACCATCTATCTATGTTGGGCATTTATTCTGTAATGGGTCTTCACCACTTATAGCTGGAGCTACATAGCTGTCTTTAAGGTGAACAAAGTTAACTAATATGAAACTTTTCTTCAGTAGCTATATGTCAAACTTAAAAAATATTTATTTCCAGTCTTGTTTTCTGCAACTACTAGAGAAAACAGTTAGGTAAGCATGTTGCTTGCTTAGGCTTTTCACTGCCATCTTCTACTGTACTATTACTCTAATTATAGAAATGTAACATCATAAGTCAGCATCAGGTATTTGGAAGTGGTTTCTCAAATGACTGGGACAGATTTCCAATTGCTTCGAGTCATCCTTTGGGAAAATATTTTGAAATGACTCAGTACAATTATGGGCTAGATTTTTATGGCTTGATTTTTCAAAATTGCTAGATATCCAATCTGCTGAAATCTTCTGAAAACAGACTGCTTATTCTGATGCTAAAAATGGGAGACGAATTCCAGAGAAATTCTGGCTGAGAATATTAATGCTGAGTTCTCTTTAAAATACTAGAGACTGATAATTATAAAAGGGGAAATGCAGCTGAAAATATACATAGCCATGAACAATCAGTGTTTTCTGTCTATAAAACCACCCTTCTTGAAATATTACGCCTCTTATGATTTTTCTTACTTTCAAATATACTCAATATGCCAAAGTTATCAATGTTCTCTCCAGTATAATTCTCTTTTGCTTGAATACCAACATAGTTTTGGTGCATTAACTTTCCAGCTGAATGGCTGGAATTTGGTGGTTTAATTGCCACTTGCTCTATGGTTTAGTAGATAAACTCAGCAGCTGTTGCTTTGTGTTGGACGTGGTTTGGAGAGTCTGTGAATACTTCAGCCCTTATTTGAAAGCCAAAACATTTTGACCCAGCTGCAGTATGAAAACAAGCTGGCAAAACTTCTTTTCAAGCAAATATATCCAATTCATTCAACCTCTGCTTACAATATGTTTGAGACTAGACACTGAAACAACAGAAACACATGATAAATAACTGGCCAAGATCAAATAACTATGAATAGTAATAATTTTCTTAATGCTGCTCAAGAAGCTACACTTTCTACCTAGGCTGGGTATTATGATCTCTCTACAGCAGCTATTCCTTTGAGAATGAATTCTGATATTAAACCTGTCTTGCCAGATATCAGGAAGACACCTTTCACTTAAAGGATTTTTTTTAAAGTGAAAATGAAAGCACTGTGGTAATACCATCGCTCCAGAAACCATGACAGAAAGCATGCTATTTGTCTGTTTAGAGAAATGTACCCCTACTTAGATGCAGACTTAGAAGTATTTGAGAATGACCTAGTATATGGGGTGATAATCATTACGTAAGTATTCTCATGCATAGAAAACTTTTTTCACCTCTTCAGAAAATTACAGGTTCATGAGCTGTGTTGTACTTCCACATATATTGTATGGTAACCTCTTAGCTATCAGAATACAATTCAATTCTGCAGTCAGTATTGAACATATGTGGGTCCTACAATATGTTACAAAAAATATGTTACAAAACTGAAATAATTTTTTGCATAAGATGCAGAATCTTACAAGGGATGTACAGATTTAAAAAAGTTAATTTAGTGCATTACTTGCACCACTGAGGTCAATGAGTGCTTCATTACTGACTCAGTAAGGATCCACCATCTGCTTGCTGAGCTGTTCCAGTGAAACATAATTAGAGGAATCTTACCATTACTTGGGACTCATGACAGATTACCTTGTGCCCTGTAGTACAGCCTTTACAGGATAAAAACCAAATGCCAGATTTACAAATTTCTAATGGGGCTTCTGCTGAGTTATATAACTATAATCCAAGATGTACATAGGTATGTTATGAGTTGGGTAATAAGCAGTTTGAGCTCCTAGAAGAATAATTTGGTAAGAGTAGAGGACTTCAGCATAAGAGCTGACCACACACTTGATACTTCTTTTGAATACAACTGATTTGAGACAAGGGAAAGGAGTCATGAAAAGAGCATTTTGGCCTTGTGTAAATTTGTACCTTTATAAATTACTTTGATACTAGGTCTTGAATGTACAGAGAAATAAAATAGGTAGGAAACTGGCAGCCTCAGTCATTGAACTCTGATCAACCTCTACTGCTTGGCACAGATTAACCTTTCAGCTTGTCTCTCATACTCTTAACAGTTTAATTTTGCCTATGCTTCTGAACAAATCAGGCCCAGATGGTAAAACTACAGTTTTGATTAGTTATGTGGCCTATCTCCAAAGTTTACATAAAGTAGGAAGCACACTAGGATGCAGGTTAGTAAAATATATACTTAAAATGAAAGAACTGATAGGAGACCTGAGGCCTTTAAAATCTTTATTATGCGCTGCTTCAGCATGAGTTTCAATATTGTTCCTGGAAACAAATATATAAAAATATTAATACAAACTCGAAGTGGATTCAGATTTACAGTACAGAACTATTTAAGAGCAGACTGCAGAAGATTTGCATGAAGATGATGAATGTCAGAATAAAAAATATATCTAGTTTATTGCTTGAAAAACTGGCTAAAAAGAGACACTGTATGAGACTGAAATAACAAACCAAACATTTTATTGTTTTGGAAAGACATAAATTCCAGAATTTGAGGTTCAAGACCTTACAGATGGCATCTGTTACAACTCTGCTGCCAAATGTGTAATACAAATCCCCAAGTTCAAGTGAGAGTTGTAAGGAAATAATGTTGATTTTTTTCTTTCTGAGGGAGAGATTACAGTACCAATATTTCTTTTCATAAAAATTGAGTGAAAGTATGCCTCAGCAACACTATTCTGAAGAGAAGGAAAGAATCAAGAGGAAGGAACAGAAGTTAAAAATCAAAAATAATAAAAGAAAAATAACCCATCTTAAAAAAATGGGGGGTTTATGACCAGTTGCATGACTTAACATCATTCAGACTGTATCATTTATTCGAATAATGTAAAAAAATAGCATTTTGATCAAGAGATGCAGTTCCACAAAATGATGCCTGTACCTTTCCTTTAACAATTCCCAGACATGGGATTCTAGTAAGATTTCTTTTGTTTACAGAATCATCAAATGATTTTCCGGGTTCTTCGCCAGAAGGTTGTTTAATGGTGAATTCTCACTACCCACTAATTACTGATCTTTCCTTGTAGTTGTATTACATGGAAACTGGTCATATTTTTAGACAACAATTTTCTATTTTATCTGTTATATGTCTCTTTCATCACACCAAAAAAATTTATTCAGATTTTGGACTTTGTTGTCTGAAGTAATTTATTTTGTCTGTTACATGAAATGCCACATACATACAGTGAAAATCTGGCCTCATTGAATTTAACAGAAGTAATTTCTAATGACCTTTGGAGGGGCAATTTGTTGTCCATAGTCATCAATAAAGATGTCATTATTTACTAGCAGATGCAAGACACATATTTTTTCTTTTTCTTTTTTTTTAAATAACAAATAACTGAAATATCTTTGGCAACTGTGAAAATTGTTTGCAAATGCTGACACTGATCATGTTAAAATAGTATAGGCATTGATTCTTAACTGTTTTATTCTTTTAGCAATGACTGGGACAAACCTTGGTATGATTTTCATTGGAACCTCAATTAAGTTAGTGCAAATGAATATGTATAAGTATAGTTTTAAAGCCTGAAAAAATCACATTACATGATACTTTTTTATATTAATATTTTTTTTGTTGATTATCATAATTTTTCTGCTACATTTTTCTGACATTTTTCTACGGTCATTTTTGAGACTTATGTATGGTTTGAAAAATAGTAGATGACATGCATTGACCTGATAGTAGTTGAAGTACTTCAATTATAAATATACATTAATATGTCATATTGCAATGACTAATTATATTGAGATGTGTTTATTAATTATCCCATAAGAATTCTACACTGTGGTATTCTTACAAGGTGACATCTGCAAATGCAAGCCTGACAATTTGATGAGGAAAGTGGCTTGTAAGTAGGACCTTTAGCATCAAATAAGTGCCTTGAACAAATCTGTGTGAACATGTTTTGAGTTTTCTGTATCCTGACAAGACTGAGACCCTCCCATTTTGTCTCCTTAAACCTTGTTTTCTGATTCTTTTCAATGCAACATCTTGTGAAACCTTACAAACGTAGGAAATGCAATATCTGTTCTCCCTAGCCCCTCCAAAAGCCCCACCCCAGAACAAAGAATTAGCAAATATTTCTGTTCCAGGAAAGAGAACAAACATACAATTAATCTTTGACACTGTTATGATATTGTCATTGATGTGCTTATATCATTAAACTCAAAAAAAGACTGATAAAAAAATCTTCATTTACTAGTAATACAAAGTATAAAAGAGAGTTTGTTTATTCATCCTTCTACTGTGATATAGTTATCATAGGATTTGCTCACAGTCATGATACTTTCACTTTAAGATATTAACATTCAGTGAAGGACCTTTAAAAAGATCTTGACTGTTATGCCATTTTTGCAGACAGAAACAGTGAATGCACATTTTTTTCCCCAAATAAGTACAAATCAATAGTGACGATACAATTTAAAATTATATTCTAGTGTTTATGTGTATTATGCAAAACCTATTTTGATTAAATTAGAAGTGTTATGTGTAAATATATATAAAAAAAAGACTCTAGTGATTAATGTGTACAATCACAACATAATATCAACACATCACAACATCAACACAATATGATAGTATTTAAAGTGCTACTAAAGCTACTAAAGTGCTTTTAAGCTACTAAAAGTAAAAAAAAAATAAATATATATGGTTAATAAACTTTAAATTTTTGCTTGTACCTGGTTAATAGCATTATCAGCTTGAGGTACCAATGTTCATATCTTTTGTAGAAAAAAATTTTGAAAACAGTAACATCTGGTCAGTCATTTATCAGATAAAAATAATCGCACTGGTACCAAATATCATAATATGTAGCATCCCTACATGATTGAAAGCCAAATTAAAACAAGCAAGTGTCTGTATTTTACCAAAGACATTTAGAATAAAACCATATCATAGAATCTTAGAATTATAGAATCACAGCATGGTTTGAGTCGGAAGGGACCTTAAAGATCATCCAGCTCCAACCCTCTGCCATGGGCAGGGACACCTTCCACTAGACCAAGTTGCTCCAAGTCCCATCCAACCTGTCCTTGAACACTTCCAGAGATGGGGCAGCCACAACTTCTCTGGACAATCTGATCCAATGTCTTACCACCCCCATAGTAAAGAATTTCTTCCTAAAGACTAATCTAAGTCTATCCTTTTTCAGTTTAATGCCGTTATCCCTTGTTCTATCACTACATGCCTTTGTAAAAAACCCTTTCCCACAGGCCTCCTTTAGGTACTGGAAAACTATTTATTAGGTCTCCCCTGAGCCTTCTCTTCTCCAAGCTGAACAAGTCCAGCTCTCAAGCCTCAGCACCTACATAGGTGAGTTGCTCCAGCACCCTGTTCATTTTCGTGGCCCTCTTTTGGACTTGGTCAAGCAGGTCCACATCCCTCTTGTGTTAGAGGCCTCAGGGCTGAACACAGTACTCCAAGTGGGGCCTCATGAGAGCAGAATAAAGGGGAAGAATCACCTCCCTCAAAGGTCATGCTCCTTTTGATGCAGCCCAGGATACAGTTGGCTTTCTGGGCTGCAAGCACACACTGCAGACTCATGTTCAGTTTCTCTTCAACCAACAACCCCAAGTCCTTCTCCGCAGGGCTCCTCTCAATCCAGTCTCCCTGCAGCCTGTGCTTGTGCTGAGGATTGCCCTGACCCAGGAGCAGGACCTTGCACTTGGCCTAGTTGGACTAATGAGATTGTCATTGGACCACCTTTCAAGCCTGTCAATGTCCATCTGGATGGCATCCCTTCCCTCCAGCATGCCAACTGTACCACACAGCTTGGCGGTGTTGGCAAGCTTGCTGTGGGTGCACTCAATCCCACTGTCCATGTCACTGACAAAATGTTGAACTACTCTGGTCCCAATACTGACCCCTGAGGAGCACCACTCATCACTGGTCTTCACTTAGACATTGGGCTGTTGACCACAACTCTCTGAGTGTGACCATCCAGCCAATTCCTTATCCGCCAAGGGATCCATCTGTCAAAACCAAGCATCTCCAGTTTAGAGACAATGATGCCATTCAGGACAGTGTCAAATACCTTGCATAAGTCCATGCATAAGTAGATGATGTCAGTTGCTCTTCCCTTATCTGCCAGCATCATGGCCCAATCATAGAAGGCCACCAGATTTGTGAGGCACAATTTACCCTTAGTGAAGCCATGATGG
>JANHGB010034035.1:0-11328 GCA_026283785.1 Coracopsis vasa
GCCTTCCTAGCATACCTGGTTTTAAACTCAAAGGTACACCTATAAACAGAGAGCCTCATGCTACTTGTACATTTATATACACAGAAATTTAATGTTACTCAACACAACTGCAAACTCTTTAGGTTGAAAGCCCTCATCAGACTCCCTAATCCTTCATAAGCAGCATGGCAAAGACGAAAT
Organism: Coracopsis vasa; assembly: GCA_026283785.1. NCBI lineage: Eukaryota > Metazoa > Chordata > Aves > Psittaciformes > Psittacidae > Coracopsis > Coracopsis vasa. The sequence goes on from JANHGB010034035.1 coordinate 181, forward strand.
GAGGCGGAAAGACACTTAAGGCCTAAAATGGGGAGAAAGAGGGGGCAGAGTGTTTTTCCTCAATGGCATCTTTACTACCCTACATCAAAGAATGACCATGGCATATTTCTTGAAGATGTTGCCAATAATCTGGAAGCAGATTATTTAAATCCTTCAGAATCCCCATTCTCAACAGATACCACCTAAAATCTCAATTGAATAAAAAAAAACCTGACCCAAACACCAAGTATTTTATTTTTGAGTGCAGCTGCAGAATAAATAACCGATAGCAACAGGTTTCCCTGAAAAATTTAGGGATACAAAGGGAATCCTCACTTTATTACTCACTCTGCACTTTGATCCTCCAAATCCTGCCCCCCTAGAGCAGCATGCAGGGAATGCTCTACAGACAGCAGCTTTTCGTTTCCTGCCCACTGCCAGCAGAAACTCACACTGGGTTTATTCCTGACAGCATAACTTTTGGCTGACTGACCTCAGCTCCCGTCCACAAGGCCTGTTTTCCAATACATTCTTTGCACAGTTACACACTTTCTTCAATGCTACAGCAATGAAAGAAAACACCTCACTTGTCTTTTTGAAAGCTGCAGTCAGAAGTGCAGTCTATTTTAATCTCAGTTTTTACGTAGTACCACAGAATATGAAAGACTTTCAAACTTTTATGCCCCCATCAGGGCCTTAGAAGTGTATTCTTAGGGCATGGAAAAAAAAAATAGTTAAAACACTGCTAACCAGATGCTGACCTGACAGTGAAGTTTCCAAACCCTCTAATCCTGACAGAGGCAATCTCAGACTTTCAGTTATTTGGCTGTGTGGACAGGTTGCAATAGAAGTATAAGAAGTAAGTTTAGAGCAGAATTTTCAGAAAGTGCCAGAAGCACTCTTCAGGTTATGATCTGTTGTTTGCATTTATTGCTCTACTGAGCATTTATCCTAAATTATTTCATTTTAACTCAGTACATGCCTGACAATCTTTATTACTTCTGAAACATGTCCATAACACAAAAAACTTAACCTAGCTTCCACTCCATGTCACAAAAGATCAACTTAAAAACAGAAATTCCTGACATATAATAAATATTGTAGGACAAGGGCAAGTTTGATGAGTAACACTGAGGAATCATTCAGCAACTTCTACTCTGAACCATGTGTACTTCTTGCAAACACAGCTGTGCTGTTTTTATCCAGCAGCTGTGCGTTCTGCTGTGCTAGCTGCCTTCTGCATTACTGTAAATTCAGACACACCTGCATTGTTATAATGCTACTTCAGAAAAATGAACTACATACTGCCAGGAGTTACAAAGCCAATTGATGACCTCTACAATACATTTTTTTAGCAAGCGTTTATTTAGCAAGCCTGTAATTTTCATGCAACGCCTTAAAAATGTCTTTAGTGGCCAAACTTCGTACATTCAACACAAACATTTAGTTTCAAAAAAGTTACATTAGAATTTCAGCAACATGGCTGTGACTGACGCACGGTTACTGAGCGCTGTGGTTATCTCTCCCCTTTACCTACACCTCCCACTCCCCCCTCAGCAATTAGCATTTTACTTTACAAAGTTTTTTTAAACAGCCTGCATGAATGGCAGCATGCAAAATAAAACTGCAATATGTAATAATGAAAAAGGGTTCCTATTATTTCAAATGCTTAAAGTACATCTATTTATTTCAGAAATATTTGGGGAGCCAAAAATAGTCAGAATACTCCACCCTCCACTTGTTTTACCAGTTAATCTTTGACATGACTCTTGGGCTGAAAGAACAGCAATTAAGCCCTTATCTCAAAACTCCCCTAACCTCCAGAAGCACAATTCTACAGCCTTTACTTTTAAAAAGTTAATGCTTGAAACTCTTCAGTCTTAGGGTACAGAGCAGGAAAGATCACATTCTATTTTTTTTTCACTGTGCCTGCTGTTTTTTCCCTTACCTTGTGCAGTGATCCAAAGACACCAAGTCTCCTTTCACATACGTGTAGCCGTAAAAAACACACAGCGCTCCAAGACTTTTTCTCCCAGAGCCATCTCATCTGTATTCCTCGGGAACTGACTTACTGTGCTTCTCTTGGCCAAAACAGCTGCTATCTCGGCTAACCCACCTTCTTCTCAGATAACTCATAGTCAAAACATTCCTCACTTCCTGTCTCAAAAAACTTGCTCTGAGTATCATTCCACTGGGTAAAGAGCTGGGGGTGGAAGAAAATACTACAACAAAATAAACCTGTGCCAGACAGCTCTTCGGGCAGCCTCCTTCATGTGACGCTGTGCCGCATGAGCGCAAACTGCGTTCTTGGGGGTATTTTCAAATCGCCCGTCCCTGTGTGCCTCTGTGTGTGTGCATTTAATTTCTTTTCCTGGAGGCGTTCCCCTCGCTCTATCCATGCGGAAGGATACGCTGAAAGAATTAAAGCAAAGGCCCGTATGCTTGTAGCCCATTACCTCAGAGAATTGGAATGCCTGGCAGGGAGAATGTCAGCAATGAACAGCTGCTTCTCTGGCTACAGGGGCATTACAGAAATAGGGGTTACAACAAATAGCAGGCAATCCTTGCTTTTTTTAATCATATGATCATTTATTTTAAGCCTTTCAAATTAAGGCAAATCTCTTACCAAAATTCTGTTGGTTTTATTTTCACACCACTTGGAAATGTTTTCAAGGTTTAATCTGTATGTGCCATAGCAAATGACCTATGCACATATATTTATGTCTGCAGCTGAAAAAAATAAGTCCTTGCAAAATTTAAGCTGTTGGTAATATACACAGGAAGAAAATGCAGACTAAAGACTGATCTTTCAGCCCCTGTCTGGACTTAAAACTCCCAGAGGTGTCAGTAGAAATTATACCGTTAATAACAACTGTCTTTGCAAAGATTACATGCATATCAATTAAGTAATATTTATAACGTTTAACCATCATGTAAGAGACTGCAGTCCAGTGCCACAAACATATGGAGACCTCTGTGTGCATGTGATTGCACAAGTGCGTAATCAGCAGTTGTATGCAGTTTGGAATTTTGCAGCTCGCCACATTTTGTGAGCCAGGCAACAGTATATACAAACTTGAAACGGATCAGGGATGAGGAAGAAGGTAAAGTGAGTATGTGAATGCTGACTCATAATTGTAAAACATAGAAAGTGTTTTGGCAATGTAAAGCTCACAAACATGCTACTGTCTGAGCAGGTCTAACCTGCAGACCTACTATGCAAATAGCATGTTTCTCAGGAGGATACTGATCTCAGCTGAAATATGTAGGTAATTTTGTACTACAATGAATTCTTTTAGACAAGAGTGGTCTTTCCTCAGATCAGAGGAATCTCTCTTCCCCCCCCCCCCCCATCTACGCATCAGCCAGATGCATGAGCAGTCCGTAAACCAAAATAACAACTCAATCAGGGGAATTTTATATTGAGTAAAATAAACTATGAACTAACCTAAAACCCTTCTCTCATGGTATCTGCTACAGGCCAGAACTACAGTTACTTGCCAGAGAAAACTCCAGTACCATAAATGACAAATCCAAGCCATGAAAATTCAGAGTAAAAGAGGCAGCCCCTCCTATTTCTAAACAATTCATACTGGAAACAAGGTCTCAATTCTCTTATCTGTCACATTTCCTACTCTAAATCAAGATCACACCCATTTCCTGCCCGATTCCCTGCCTAGAAGTTGCATTTCTTGGAGTTATCTTACCTTCCATAGTTAGTCCTTGCTGCATTTTCTTTCTTTGCATTTACATTTATAACAACACCTCATCTTAAAAGGGACATTGTCAGTGTGTTCCTCCACTGCCTACATTTTCTCCTTTTGAAGCTCACCTGAATTGAAGCTCTATTCCCGAATTATTTTTTTTCTCTTCTGCTTCTTATTACCCCAAACCTACCTGAATTTGTAGGTTTCTGCACTTTTTCCATTTTGCCCTACCTAACTTTTTACCTCATCATCTCTCTACTACCTGCTTTGCTCCAACTATCAACTGTAATAAAAAGGACAAAGAGATGAAGGTGTCCATTAACCTGTGGTGAACTCTGATAAAGACATAATCAAAAAGACAGTGACAGCCTCAGGGCACTGCTCTGTACTTCTGCTTCTCCCCTTTAGCCCCTGATCAACACTCATGACATGCATGGGTAGAAAACCCTGTGTCTTTTGCTGTACTTTTTACTCTCTTCTTGAAGATTACACGAGGAAAAATTAATATGCGACAGCTGAATGTTGCAGCCCTTGCTCTGGAAGTACAAAGAAAAGTTTCTGCCGGTTGGGTTGAATACTGCCTGCCCACAGCAGAACAGGGATAAACCTATTTTGATTCTTACTGATGTCTTCCCTTCTGGGGCCAGTTCTCATTTTTTTTTTCCATCCTGGTCCAAGTAGGTGATTGCAGTTGAGTGTATCAGCCAACAGGGTGAAGGCTGACCCAAGCTTCCACCTTGTTCCAATTCTGGGAACTCTCTCCAGGATCAGATCTTTGCACTGACCAATAGATGGAAGGCTGGCAGTGAGCCAAACTGGAAGCAGAATCAGCCACCCTCCAGGCAGAAAAGCAGTCTACATATATATACTCCTCAGCCTAGCGTGCTGTTATCCATTTGTGGTAAACACACAGGCAGGATAATCCAGAAACTGAGTTAAAGGGGTATTCCCAGGGTGCTGAAACAATGAAGAAGTCATGGAAAAATACCTCCTTTAACTCACTAGCCATGCAAAACTGACATAACGAACTGAAAAAGTCAGACTACCTCTGATTCTACATGCGACTCTTAAAGCTGTCCTCTGAAAAAATTCACTCTATTCATCACTTCCATGCTTTGGCTCTGTGTCTGAAGCGGTTTTCCATCATTCCATTTCTTATTTGTGAAAAAAAAGAGATATCTGGGTCTTTATGCATCATTACGTATTAATGAGGAGAATGCATGGTGCTAGAAAAATAAGCACACAGTATGTCTATTACATGCTTGAAACCTGAATTTTTGTATCTGCAAGATTCATTTTTACTTGTAAGGCACTGTAAAATGTTTTATTCGTTTGGGGTTTTTTAATAGAAATTTAAATCTTTAATTTTTGTACTTTTTCTGAAAAAGTATTAAAAGCAACTTTATAGTTAATTTTGTAGTATTCATACTTAGGGTAAGCCATGTGGCAGGACTTTATAAACCAGCTTTAAAAAAAACAGGAATGAAGAAAGAGGCAACTTTAAAAAAGCTTAATGTTACACTCGAATGATTAAAAGTAGACCCTCTGATACACAACTACTTAGAAATACGCTACAAGATCCAAGTATTTTCTTTACCGTCGCGCCAGACTGCACAGCGATTCCTGGCTGCCCAGTGCTTGACAAGCGGTGAGCGCGGTCTGCGGTGATGGACGGCCCAGGGCGGTCTCCCAGTTGGGGCTGCGCGTCTCCCTAATCCCCTGGCCGTGGCTGCGGGGGTACACCGGTACGCCGGCCCCCCATGCAAGCCGGGCGTGCCGAAGCCTACCGGGCACAGGCAGCATTAGAGGGGCAGAGGTCGGTGCGCGCCTCGAGCACTGGGCAGCTGGCTAGAGCGGCTGCTGGGAAAGGGGCAAGGAGGGACGAGGGGAGCCGAACGGGACTGCTGAGGGGCGTTCTGAGTGAGCTCGGGTACCTTCCGCCTCCACCCTGGTGCCTGCTGTCCTCCAGGGCGCCACTCACAGTCCCGCCACAGGGACTCCCGCCGCCGGACGCACGGGCTAACAGGGTGGAGGCGGCGGCGGGGAGGCTCCAGCGCGGCCCGAAAGGGGGCGCCGCAGGTGGAGGCCTTGTACTCTCTGGCGTGGCGCTCCGGAGCTGCCGGGGCCTGCAGCGGGAGCGGATCCTGGAGGCCACGGTAGGAGGGCATACGGCACGACGGGAAGGGATCAGATCGGCGCGACCATGGAGATCGGCACCGAGATCAGCCGCAAGATCCGGGTGAGAAAGAAGCAGCCAAGTCGTTCCCTTTCCACTCGCGGCAAGAGCCTGACCCCGCTTCTGTGCGGCAGGCCCGGCCGCTGGCTGAGGCGCAGGGCTCCCTCTGACCTCCCCTCAGACGCGGAAGCGGCGGGCGCGCAGCAGAGCCTGCATCGCCGGGCCCCTTTCCCCCGGCGGGAGGAAACGGCGCGGTGAATCCCCAGCTGGGCCGGGGTTACCGCCAGCTCCCGGTGGCGGGCAGCCTTCGGCCTCAGGACTCCCCGGGAAGGGGCACGACCAGGAGAATTGTTTTTGGGAGGCGGAGTCGGGCTCATACCCCGGAGGGCAGCTGCCGTCTCTTCCCGGGAGCTGTAGTTCTCACTCTGCAGCGGCCCGGAAGCGGCGGCTTACCGGGAAAAGGACCAGCCGTAGCCCTGCACTCTGGTATATAAGCCCCCGTTAGCCCAGGTCTTGTCAACTGCTCCTACTCAGCAATTGCAGTTTGAACATCCTGGCAGGTGTTTTTCTCTCGCTGAGCCGAGAATGACATTTTATCGAACCATACGGGATTCGTTTTCTTTGCACCTTAGGAGCCCGTCTGGTCTGTGCTTAAAAAAGGACAGCTGGGACTTGGAGGTTCTCTGGTAGCAGCAGGAACTGGTATATAGGAAATATTGTAGGGAGTGTGAGATTCCTGGCAGTTCTCACTATTCTGCTATCAGTCCCTCACTGTTAAAACATCTATAATCACAAGCAGTGGAGAACAGGAAAAGTAACATGTAAAACCAATGTGTTCAAACAGTTAATGAGAAAAACTGCTAAGTTTTGAAGTTAGCAATACTTTTTTGCTCCATCCCTTAAAAACTATTTTATTATTTTTTAGGGTGCTATAAAAGGAAAGTTGCAGGAGCTGGGGGCTTATGTTGGTAAGTTTTATCACTTGTTTAGCAGTCTTCTTTAGGTTCATTGTTGTTATATAAGAAACTACCAGCTAGTTAATGCAACAGCATATATACTTGTTATTACTTGTGTTACTGCATACAGAAGCCTTAAACATCAGATGAATTATCTGAAGTGCTGTGTCTCGAGTATTTAAGGGAATTTCTTTGAAACGCAAGTAGAAATGTAATATAAAGCAAGATACTTGCAGATACAGCAGCAGTTACCTGTGACTACTCTGAGATGGGGTCAGTCCTCGTTTGGCATCTTTTCAACTGTCTTTTGAATTCAGGGTGAGACCTTTGTCAATATTAGGAGAAAGGATATTACTGTAAGACAGAGATAGGCTAAGTGTTTTGGGAAGTGGAAAGGCCATGTCAGAAATGTTATGTAGGACAAATCTGCAAAATGCAAGAGCTTGGCTGTTAAGGGGAAGACCAAGACATACGTTAAGCTAATGTTGATGTAACATATGTAGCTGAATCTTAGAGGCAGAGTGAGATTTTCTTTTGGGTTGTGAGAAAAGAGATACGAAGACTGAAACAGGTTGCCCAAGGAAGTGGTAAATGCTCCATCCCTGGAAGTGTTCAAGACCAGGATGGACAGAGCCTTGGGTGACATGGTCTGGTGTGAGACATCCCTACCCATGGCAGGGGGGGTTGGAGCTAGGTGATCTTAAGGTCCTTTCTAACGCAGACCATTCTATGATTCTATGTTTGATCAAACTAAATTGAAGTATGTGCTCAAGAGGCACGTCTGGTGCCCTCAAGCAGGAAATGCGCCATTCAGACCTTCAGAGTAGGCCAGAGGTAGGCCAAAGTAAGAAGCTGATCACCAAACTCCCCAAACCCAAAAAACCTGTTTTGTTTTGGTTTTGTTTTTTTTTTTCTGAATCCAGGATTAAATGGATATTGTACTTAAGAGCAGCTGTTTGGGTTTTTTTTTACAGCAGTAAAAGTTGATGAGTTAACAGTGTTCTGCTGGAAGCAGAATACCTCAGTCCTGCAACTGCCTTGTTGTCTGTGATACTTCTTAGGCTTCAGATGAAGGACAGGAATTGAGAACATAGTTCACAGATCCTGTGAGCTGCAGGGCAAAGTTCAAAGTTTGTGGTTTGATCTTGAATTCATCTTGCTTCCTGTTTAAAGGGGGGCATTGTATTTATGGAATCAAAATGCATTGACTCATAGAAAGGAGTTACCTATGAGCAGATGTTCGGAACTCAGGAGGTGCCAAGGAACCATGCTTGGATTTTTTTCATTGTAAGGTTGTCTTTTTCCACCATCTCAGAAGTTGCCTTTTGCCGTGACTCATTTTTTGTTTTGGGTTTTTTTTTGGTTTGTTTTTTTTTAAGTGTGATTCCAGGTTTCAGTTCCTCAGTTCTTGATTCTTTGCTTTTTCCTGGATTTCTGAAAAAGAAAAAAAGCAGCTGTTATGTTGAAATACCTGAGTAGTGAGAGTGGCTTGCAGGTGCAGCGTATGAATGTTATTTCTATAGTCTAGGGTATAGACGAATTATTTACAGGGTACAGAGAAGATAGGCAATTCCTTTGATTTGTATTTTGGTTTCTGTTTAAGAATTTTCATTGTTTAAGTCTTTTTAATATTGCATACAGACCTCACTTGACAAAGTGAGTACAGCTGTATTAGTGCCTTGATTCAAATTCAGAGTTTGAAGTGAATTTCCCACCTATCTCCACTTACCATTGTTAACACTAAAACAGGAGCAGTTCAGGTTGGATATAAGGACTAAGTTCTTCACTGTGAGGGTGGTGAGGCCTTGGCACAGGTTGCCCAGAGAGCTGGTAGATGCTCCATCCCTGGCAGCGTTCAAGGCCATGTTGGACAGAGCCTTCAGTGACATGGTCTAGAGAGAGGCATCCCAGCCCATGGCAAGGAGTTGAAACTAGATGATCTTAAGGTCCTTTCCAACCCAAACCATTCTATGATTCTATGTTTGATCAAACTAAATTGAAGTATGTGCTCAAGAAGCACGTCTAGTGCCCTCAAGCAGCAAATGCACCATTCAGACCTTCAGAGTAGAGCAGAGCTAGGCCAAAGTAAAAAGCTGAACATCAAACTCCCCAAACCCTAAACCCATCTGTTTGATGTCAGATTCTGAGCACCTTTGTATCCATTCCGATGAGTAGGTATACCCTGTGTGAGCAGTCCAACAAGGGAGTGGATTTCTTACTGTGCATGAAGTTACAGTCAGTAAGGAATATTTATCTGTTTGGTCTTTGTAACTGAAGGAAATTTGACAAGAGTTGCCCTATATATGACAATATTGAAGTGGTGGAAGTTGTAGATGGTTGTTAGTGTTCAAGTAAAAGGATACAGGAAGCAAAGTGGCCTTCTTTTATCTTGGCCTTTTTGTGTTTTATTTACTCACCTTTTAAATATATTCATCTTATCTTCAGCTTATGTTTATGTTTAGTTGATCTTTTATTCCTCACTCACAGCTGAAACTTGCATTGAACCTCAGAAGAAATGGAAGTCTTGTTAATTTGCTTACCTAATCCTCTGCCTACAGAGTCTTTATAGTAAAACTGGGAAAAAAAAATCCTAGTTACATGTTTAATGATGTTTGCTGTGTCTTTCTTTTATGATTTATTATATTTTAAATCAACATATTTCTCTTTCTACTAGATGAAGAGCTCCCTGATTATATTATGGTTATGGTGGCCAATAAGAAGAGTCAGGAGCAGATGACAGAAGACCTTTCCCTTTTCCTTGGAAACAATACTGTCAGGTTTACTGTTTGGTATGTTTGTAAACTACTTGTCACACTTCTTACCAGTAATCAGGACTGCTTTCTATAAGTGAAACCTGAGAATTTAACAAGTTACATATCTTGTCATTGTGTAATTTACATTAATCAAAACTTTTTACAGGTCTAATAAGTAAATTATTTTAGTCTGGCAACAGTTAGGCTATTGCAGTGATAATGAAGTGGCAAAAGACTGCAAGTCTTATATTCTTTGTTTGCTCTGAAATCCAGTGGAGTTTTTGAATGAAGTGTGAAATGCTCAGGTAAGGGAGGGTCACATGTTGGCTTAAAAAAATTTATTCCTGCAAAGCCCAATGTGAGCATGAGACTGTTATTCACTGTAGTTACATGCAAAATAGTTCTTTGAAGACAAGCTTCTTTGCTTTTATGCTAATAGTACTTCAGATTGCTGCTGTGCATGGGAATTACTATATCAAGACAGATGAGCAGTGGATCTAATTCTGTACACCGTCTTTGACAAGGCTTAACACCAAATGCTTAGGTATTCCCACCTCTCAGGCTGTTTATTTATTGCCACCACCCAGCTCTACAAAACAAAAGAAGACCCCTAGAATTATTGTAAGCAGGACAAATTGGCAACAGATGAACTATTTTCCAAACTCCTGACAATGTGGATTAATTTATGCTGTGCTGCATTACAGCCTCAGCCATTATATTTCTCATGCATTTTTTAATGCTGAATTTGGCTTGCAGTATAAACCTTTCATGTTTCAGGATATTCAAACAGATATTTCCCTCCAGAGATTTTTCTTGCTTTCAGATTTGTGTATTAATTCAAGTTAGTCTTATTTCTTAGTCTCTAACCTAATACAGTTTTAAGGAATGTTATTTTGGTTTGAATAGATGAGAGAAGTACTAATTTTTTTCCTGCTTTTTCAGTTTGCTTCCTTTGAAGATTTCATACTGACTGATTACATTCACTTCCAGTATTTCTTCTATTGATTAGTCAATAGAAGGTTAGGAGGTTTTATGCTATTAAATAGCAGAGCAAACCTTTTTGTAAGTTGGTATGTTAAACTGTAAACACAGGCAAAAAATGAAAATTATTTCCAGCTCTTCAGTTCACTGAGTTAACTGTTAAAACTGATGGATTTCCATGGGACAGTGTTACTTGTATGGATAAAATTTCAGTTTGCTTCCAAAGTTTTCAGTTTTTTCCTGATGTTTGCCAAAAATATAAGAAAGGAGACCAATTATGCGTGCACCCACATGCACGCTAGTACACAGGCATTTATATTCTTTGTTCCCTCTTTTGGCCTGCCTGGGCAAAACCTTTGGATTTCACTGTATTAATCACACAGTAGTCTTTTTTCATAGTAGTTGGGGGAATCAGACAAATTAGCAAGGTTTACAAGTTGATGAGGGTAATTCCGGTACTAGGGTTTTGACTAAATTATGATATTTATATTGGAGTTGCTATTTATGTTAATGATAGGCTGGAGAGTGTGAAACTCTGTCTGGGGACAGGTGATCAGTTAACAGAGAGCTTGTGGGTCAGGGTTAAGGGAAAACAG
>JANHGB010034037.1:0-11754 GCA_026283785.1 Coracopsis vasa
AAATGAGATAAATAACATGAAGTTTATAAAAAAACAGAGTAATTTATACATTAAAAAAAAAGGCAAATAGAACAAAATAAACATGAAAATGACTTGTTTGAGCTTATAAAATACAAACAATATTCTAGAAAAGACACAATGAGAGAATGCAAGAATAATTCAGGTAAGAAGGAATATCCTTCAAATTTTTGTCCATTACTTGCCTAGGTCATTCTTTAAGCTGATTTCAGAAGGCGGTTCTGAATCCATGGGAACATTGATTAACGTGTAACACACGTTCTCTGCAGCGGTCATGGTTCTTGGTTACAGAAGTTTCCTCAATGGAAGTCTATTTTTGACACAAATATCAGACAACCTAAAAAAGAAGCAAACAAAGCCATCCCAAAGTTAACAGGTTTTATTAACAAAACACAAAAATGTTTTTGCAGCCCACTTTTTGAAGGAACTGCTGGGTTTCTCAAGAAGCCACATTCAAAAGCCTGCTCAATTTTCTGTTACACAAAAATCTTGTTAGTACCAAACAATGAAGAGTGTGATATTTGCTAAAGGAAAAGGGTAATGAAAGAAATCTTCCCAATACTTAGGGCACAGTCAGAGATAACACATGTAGCTGACTGCAGCTGAATAGATGGCAGCAGCTTTTCCCTTATCTACTCTCCCCCTCATTCTGGCTATATATTCCCACTACTTTCCCTGTACGCTGTGCCTCTCCAGGAGAACTGGCAAAAGCTGCAAAATCCGCTAAAAAACAAAGAAAAAGACACTCCCAGTCTCCTTCCTCCACCCCCCTCCCAAAAAAAAAAAAAAGGAAAACTTTACTTGTTTAACAAATTGAATCAGCTTATGGAGGAAGCTTTGAAGATGAGCATAAGATCCAACAGAGCAGAAACCAAGGACGGGAGAAAAGTCAACACAGTGGAGAGGGAAGCAGCACTGCCCTTCTAGGTGCCAAGGATCAGACAAGGATTAGCTCAACTCTATTGTCCAACTGCTCTGCTAGAAGCTGCTGAGAACAGTAAGCATTTTTATGGTGACAAAGTATGAGAGGTTACAAACCTATCAAAGCTGCTGTGTGGCTGATAGTTCAGGTAACAGAATTGGCAGTTACACTCAACCCTCATTCTCATGTTTGTTTCTTCCATATATAACAGACATCTAGGATCAAATCAATCTTTTTATTCCATTTCTTTCATAATAAAAAATGCTCAAGTTTGAGTTTGCTCAAGTAAAATTATGATACCATACTGCCAAGAACAGTACAGAAAACTTACACTTTATTAAATGTGCAAATTTGTGTTTTCTACAGAAAAAGTGTCAAAAAGTTTACAAAAAAGTTACTTTATTGCTGTTAAATTTTCTGGAACTCTTAGAATGAGTTTAACAAATCATTAAAACAAGAAAGATGTCTTCTTACTTTGAATTATGATACTAGACATCAGCCAACTACTCATAGAATCATAGAATCAATGAGGTTGGAAAAGACCTTTAAGATCATCAAGTCCAACCTTAACCCCAGGACTGCCAAGGCCACCACTAAGGGCCTCGGCTCCACTGGTTTTGAACACTTCCAAGGACAGTGATTCCACAACTTCCCTGAGCAGCTTGTTTCAATGCCCGATTACCCTCTCGGTGAAGAAATTACTCCTAATATCCAGTCTAAACCTTCCCTGACTCAGCTTGAGGCCATTATTTCTTGTCCTATTGTGTAAAAGCATGCATGGCTTATATAATTAATATAATTAACTACCAATAGAACCAATGGAACTGAACAAAATGACCCCCATCAAAGGTTGCGATTTACATAAAGGTGAGAACACTGAACTCCACAACTCTCCAACTCAAGGCTTATGCTTTCACTGCACATCACTTGTCTGCTAAGTTCAGTGGTCCTGAGCAGGGCCATACCTCCCTGACATAAAGCATTCAGTAACATACCAGTTCAAGAAGTCATTGTCTGGGGACACCAGCTTCCACTTCAAAACACTTCTTTAACCTGTGTAGACAACTTTTGAGATGCAAACACTGCAAACTCTCCACTCCTACCTTTTTTTTTGAAGCAGTAAGGAAAACAAAATCCAATAGACCAACACCCATTCCCAGCCTAGTTAAAAGCACTGCCCCACAAACAGCTCTGAGGAAGGAGAGGGAAAGTGAGACAGAGTTGCAGCATTTGAATGAACACTTGAGACTCTACACAACCTGGTACTGGACCTAAAGTCCCTTTTCTCATCATATGGGCACCTAGAGAATCTCAGGCTGAACAGAGAGCAGGCAAATTGTGCTAACTTGGGCCACAGCCCCTTTCTACACAGGAAAACAACACAACTAAAATAGCACCACAACAACTACCCCAAAAAGTGTTTGCAATACAATTAAAAAGCCCCCAAAACAACCCACAACCTAAACAAAACACCTCTTTTCTGTTATGAATTCTGTATTTTTAAGGACTAGATCCTTCAAGCTGTTGCTTACCGGTATCTACAGAAAGGATTCCTGCTCATTTTTTGAAATAGGAGTGCTTTCTTGCCTCAGCAGCAGCTTTTTACATGCTTTTTCCATACTGTTACCCACAGCTCTTGCCCCAAAGCCCTGCAGCTAGCACCTTCATCTCTAATGATGACTCACACAGGACATAACGCTGACCATTGCAAAAAGTAGACCAAGTAGTTTTACTCATATACAGATATCAGCTGCAGAAATCCTCTCCAAAATCACAGCCGAAAAGGTCTCTGAAGCATGAAAACGTGGAGTGGGTTTTAAGCTCTGAAAAGCAGCAGTGAAAAACAACTCCCCACAAATGCTGAGCTGGGAGACTTGGCAGGAAGAACCACCACCGAGTCTTCCTCCTTGCACGGCGCCAGCCCTGAAACCACGGTTTACTCTCACAAAGAATCCCCAGACACAGAAGTACGTGCTGCTTCTCCAGCAACAAAGCTTATGAGTTATTTGTAGAAGGAAATTGAAAGTTACTCAGTTTGTACAACACAGGAGGATAAAGAGCCTCACCTGTTACACCCAGGGGAGCCTTATGAATGGGGACATCTTAGAAACCAACCCCCTGAAAAAGCAGCATTTCACTGATGCACCACCTACAATATATTAACGTTTATTACAATAAAACGCTTATTAAAAAATCCCAAGTAAGTTTATAGCCAGCTTGGGGAGATTTCTCTCTTAGCTTTCCGGGCGAATATTTTTTGCTCAAAACGCCAAGCGTCTTTAGCTATGAGCTAAACTATTTGATACTGCCGTTTGCCTGCCACTCTCCTGAGGAAATTCAGGGGCCTACCACACCACCACACCATAGTCCCACGTCCCCTGTTCCATGGCGCCGGGGGCTCCCCTCAGGGAACCACCAGGAAGATGCCGGCGGGGCAATGAGGCCTCGGGCCTGCGGGCCCCATGGGGCAGCGACACCGCTATGGCTCACCCCCCACCATGCACCCCACAGCCCCGCTGCTCCCCATGCACAAGGCGCCCTACCCGGAGGTGTGGCGGCTCGCCCCAGTCGAGTCGGGCCCGGTGCGGAGCTCTGCCCGCGGCGCTCCCGCTCCGGCGATGGCTGACGTGGAGCCGCTCCTTCCGAGGCCACATCGATAGTACGGCGGCCCCAGTGGGACACGCCTCTCGCCCGTACGGCACCGCGGCACCTCCGGAGGCCCCGCCCCTTTCGCGGTGCCGTACGGGCAGGGAGGAGGTGGACCCCGGACCGCCACGAAGGCGGGAGGCGGGGCTTCCCGCCTCTGACGTCATGGTTACGTCAGCGGTGCGGCAGGGAGGTTTTTTCCCCCGCGCGGACAGAGAGGCGGGTGGGAACAGGCACGTGAGGGATGCACAAATAAATACAGATAAATGCGGGGGGATAAATGCGGAGAAAATTAATAGTTTAGCTATTTTCACTAATAGCGAAAAATAAAATTAAAAATAATAGGGGGGGAAATAAGTAGCAAAATAATAGGGAAATAAATAGAAAAATAACAGCAAAAAATATAAAAGGGGAAAGTAATAATAAGATATCTAATGCTTAAAACCAAATCCACAGCCTGTTTTAAAGCCTGTTCAAAACAGCACAGCGCTTTATTAATAAATACAAGGTGTGAGTGTTAGGCCTTTGGGTTTCATGTTTTCATTGGGGGTTTTTGTTTCGGTTTGGGTTTTTATACAGTATATTGAGCAGGTGATCAAGTTCCTGTGCAAGTCCACCCCAAAAACTTGTTTACCCTTTTCAATGTGTTTGTGAGTGAGAATAACTAAAACAGGATGAACCAACATGGAAACTGGAAAAAAAACCAACAAAACTCTTTTTGCTTAAAATACAGCATCACACCCATTTTGGACTTTGGAAGCACCAACTCACTGAGCTACCCTGGCAGCTGTCCCTAAAGAAGCCACTGTTAGTCCAAATCTGAATCCCAGCAGGCAGTGGTTCCCCCTCAGTCAGACCATCCAGAACACACTGAAGGAAGTTGGCTTATTCCACAGCACTGCAGGGGCTCCACAGTTCAGGGAACCTGTGATAGGCATTCTGTGTGCTTCCCTCCTTACTCCAGTTTAAGCCATCAGTGAGCTAGAAGTGCCCTCCTACCCAGGTCTGGCTGATGTCTCTAAAGAAATCGAGTGATACCATTCAGCTGCAAACAGGCTGGGGCTTACCCAAGCAGAGAACTCAAAAAAATCAAACACAAGCTGGTTGGCAGCTTTCATCTCCTTCAGCCTGCAACATTTCTAGTAAACACTCATCACCAGAAGTGTATTTTCAAGTTGAGTTTGAGACAACAACAAGACAACACGGGGAAACACGCTGCATCCTAGCTGTTCCATTACCATTGTGTAGTTTTGTAGGCATTTTTAAGTCCTCTCAGTTCAACAAAGCACCATATTTATATACAATAAGTAAATGCTCACTCTGACAAATTATCAAATACATGATGATACCTTGATATGACAGAGTAATTTGAATATTTGTTCAGATTAAAAAAGAAACCAAACATACAGCAGATTCCAAGAAAGTGATTTATTTCCACTTTTCCTTACAAGTTTAAGACAGTATGCTTTTTATTAAAAAACAGTTTCATGTACTATTTAGAAAATGATCATAACTTTCTTGTGAAACACCCAATTATGACCTCCTCTCTACCTTTTAAGGATAGGTGGGTTTGCTTCTTTCTTTTTTGAAGACTAATCCTCAGAATGTATGGGCAGAAATAGGTGAGGATAAAGTTACCAGCAAATGGATAAACTTTCCTGCATAATTGGACATACATTAATGCAGAGGAACTCATCCACCAACTAGTGCTCCATCGGCTCCTCTGCCTTTTCTGCAAGTTCATCAGCAAGTGGAGCAGGCTTGAAGAGAGGAAAAACAAGTATTTTAGGAAGGCAGAAGACAACACTTTACAAATGAATCAGCTTTACCATGGTTTGAGCACCACCAGTGGCAAATGCAGCTCACGTCAGCAAATAGCTTACAAAGTATCAATACCCAAATTACGCATGGGGCAGGACAGAGCATCTTGCTACAGGCATGAAACACATACAGCCACTTCTGCTGAAAAATAGTGAAAACTTGTACTCGATCAAAGATGAGCAAAGATGACATTGGAACAGTGTGGTGCCAGTTCAGCATAAACTGATTTAATATGCATCTTAGTTTCCAACTAAGGTGATATGATTTTCATATAATAACCAAGGTTATATGGTTTTCATTTAGTAACTTCAAATTTAAAAAATCCCATTCCTAAAACTACTAGAGTTAAATGTTGTAAACACAAATGTGATAGGTCATATATCACAAAATGCTGTCTTTCAACAAAGCCTATTTACTTGTATCTAAACCACACACCTTTCTCTGTGGCCTCTCCTCAAGACCTTCTAGGAATGGTGCTACATCATCATCGTCATAGATGGTGAACTCCATGTCTTTGCCAACAATTCCAATGGAAACATTCTGTCAAGCAAAGTTTTGAAAGAAATGTGAAACAGTCTTCTGCAAATAAACTCTGGCTTTACAGTTGTGAAACAGATGGAAAGTTTCCTCCCATGACAGAGAGACTCATTGTGCTCTCTGTGTCAACTTAACGGAAGAAAAATCCAGAGACTCCCTTTTCGACAGATTTTACTAGGAAAGGAAAGGGAGGCAGATTTATACTCTACAAAAGCTATAACGTTTCAAAATCTTGCAATTAAAACCACTTTTTAAGGCTTCTAATTTCTTCCATTTTTTTCTTTTCAATAAGATACATGATTTTTCAAACTCAACCATTTTAGTCTTATTTTAGATTTTCATTATTTTAAGAGTTCTAAAAAACAAGGAGGGCTAAGAATAACAAAAGATAAACATGGAAAAGGGCAGATCAGCCACAAGCAAAACACCAACTAATGGATACCCTTAGAATTTTCTTATTCGACAGTTACTTTATTGTCAGAAGTTTCTGCAACTTTTGACACTGGATATACAATAAACTGTTTGTGCATTACCTTCCCCCACATCCCAGGTGAATTACTGATTGTGCTTACAATGCCAAGTTGTGATTCTAGTTGCATATGATGCATCTTAAACATTGATCAAAGTTTAAAATAATGAAGCAACCAGGGAAGCAAGGTCTTATTTAGAGGCAATATCACTTTTGATAGGAAACTTAAATCTAAGATAAGTAAGGACACTGTAGATTAACTGGTGACATGAAATTATCTACCAGTATTCAGCTTCCAAATTTCAGTGCCAGCCATATTTCACATGAATTTTGTCACAGTTATTTCTAGTAACAGTAGCAGTAAAATTTCTTGATGAGAAAACCTAGTTTTTACCTTGGTGGTCAAATCCTGCTCAGCAGGAAGAGTCTCTCTCAGGGCACGCAGTCCATGTTTAACTAGCTCGTTTAGATTGCCTTCAAATGAAACCAGAAAGACATTTACAAACTATATGCTATTATCTCTAGGCACTCATTTTCCCTTCTTCGCATTATTAGTTGATAACTTGAAAATCAGCTTGGCTAACTTGACTTCCAGAGCTCCTCTCCTTTCTGGTACTGAACATAGAGTTGGTTTTATAGGTGTAGGTAGCCCTGCATCAGCTACTAAGAAGGAGAAAAAATGACTGCTACAGCTGAATCCAGGACAATAGGTGTACCTCGAGAAACAAGCCCTTCCCTAAACTTGAGGTTGAATGCATCTAGTTTTGGCACCTGCCTTGCCACCAGCGCAACCAGTGATAATCAAGGGTTTTTTTAACCCAAGCAGCTATTCAATAGCCTCCTCCTCACTATTTCAAGCAAAAATAAATTCACCTTTGGCAATGCACCACTTAAATAACTGCCTTGACATACTATCCCTGCTCCGATATGGATAGAATTGTTCTTTCCCTGGGTTAAACAGGGCAGAGGCGTTTTAGGTTTGTTTTTTTTCTCTGCTTTCCTGATCAAAACTTCTCTTTTCATTAGATGTAATAAGCACCAAGAAGTTAAGACATGAAAATTTGTAACATTTCCTCTACAATTTTGTCTTCATGCAGATTTACACTTACGCCAAAAATCGGCTCCCAGAATGCGAAAGAATGGAGCAGTAGTAGAAAACAAACTGCATAATTGATGAATACCATTAGATAGACAGGGTTTCACTACTCACAGTCAGTAAATTCGGTCATGTGCCTTTCCAAGTAAGTTCGTGCCGATTGTGAACGAGCACCAATAGACATTGCTTTGCAGTCAAAATAGTTTGCAGAGGGACAAGTCTGGAAGATATGAGGACCCATATCCTACAAAGAGAGAAAGAAAACCAACACACAGAATGTAAAACAAATGTATAAATTCACACCAAGTCTGGTGCTGGAACACATGATATTTTCTAAAACAGTTTTGCTTCATGGTATATCACACAGCTTATATGTATGCACATAAATGTATTTTATATTGCTTATCTTTTCTTATCACTGTTCTTTTACAGTTCCTTCAAAACTACTGGAAAAAAAAAGCAATAATCTAAAAAAAAAAAAAAAGAAAGAAAAAAAAGTCAAAAAAATGCTTTCTTTCACTTTGTTCATTAAAATGCAGTTTTTATGTGGGCAGGATTGCTGGCACTAGAAGTGTTTCCTTCTCTGTTCCTTAAACAGTACTATGCTTATGTATGCTTTCTACTTTGTGGCTTGCAGCAGGTATTTCACACACATTCCATCTTATCTGCACAGAACTAAAAACCTGCCGTAGGCTTAAACATCCCATACAAGATTTCAGGCAAGATGACAATTTCCTTCAACCTTCCTCATGTCAAAATTCTTGAGGTCAGAGATTCTGTGTGTGCTGCATTAAGCAAACTGCTGTTGCTAAACAAGTAAGATAGAGACCAGCAATGATTTCCACATACATTTTTTATTAAAAACATTTAAAATAATAGTTCACAAATCTTCATAATCAATAGTAAAGTAATTGTGGGATCAACACTTTGATCCCCTAAAACACAAATTTAATTTTTGCAGTAAAGAGTTGTTCATTTTTGCAAATGTACACTTCATAAGTGTAGGTAGAATTAGCTATTCAGAAGCTTTTTTGAAAGTTGTATTTTAGGTCAAGATACAGAAAATTATTTACTTATTCTGAGAATTTTGATAAGTCTGCCACTTCCATCTTCCCCTCTTAACATGTATTTGTTGTATAGAATTGCACTAAGCACATTTTCTTCTAGATCAATAGTAACTACTGCAGCTTACTTACATCATAGCCTGCAATGAGCAGTCCTACTCCATACGGTCTCCTGCCATAACGCTGTGTTGGTATCTGGGTTTCTTAAGAAAGCTAAGGAAAGAATCTCAAAATAACATGCTAATTACCCATTTTCCTAAGCCAAGCAAAGATATACCAAAATCATTATACAGCCTTAGCAAACCTTCCTGAGGAGGGAAGGCTATGTTCAAAAAAAACCCCAGATCTCACAACATACTGGAATGTCAACTTCTTTTCCATCAGAACAAATTTAGCAATTAGCTTTTCCAAAATAACTCAGTGGTGCACTAAACCAAGTAATACAAACACCTCACCTAATGCTGCACAGCCTTATTTAATTTCTTATCTCTTTGAGCATTTTGTAGGCATCTGACATCCGAATACAAGGCCTCAGCTGTGTTCCATGGAGAGACAGAAGTCGTCACAGGATAAAAAAGCCATACATATATATATGTGTGTATCCCAGTAAGCAACTACAATCCAGTAAATTTTCCTGTTTTGTACGGTACAGTCACCTCTTCTCCCTCACTTCCAAAGGCGTGGCGCTGTGTAACAATAAAAACCAGTGCCATGTTAAATGTTGCATAGCACTTTATTAATTCTCTATTAGTTCAGTGCACATTATGGGATATTCTCTGAAAGAATACACAAGCTATGTGAACAAAGGAAAATTAACTTTGAATTAATTCTTTTAATTTAAATTGACTTTTAAGCTGGGATACAGGAAAATAACTTTATGAACATGTATGAACAAGTAAAAAGCTATAAAAGTGATACAAGTGTAAAAAAAGGATACTGCTTCCAATTAGTGACACTAGGCGAGAAACTGGCAGAGGTCTATCAAAAACAAATCTAGAATCCAGACATTCCTGACGCATGAAATTGCTAAGAGGAAAAAAAGAAAAAAAAAAAAAAAAAAGAAAGGGGAAAAAAGAAAATCAAACCAATGCAGAAATCAAAGTCACAATGAGTTTTTGTCTCAATACTTGTCTCTTAATATAAGCATTTTTGTTTCAACTTTGCTCCTTTAGAAAAAGGGTCAAAGGCATTCCATAATTTTATTTCATCATGACCTATCACTGTTATTTAAAGTTGACCACAGGTTTGAAAGAGTATTACTGTATTTCAGCCATACAAATGCAAAGAAGGTAGAAGTTCACACAGGCAACAGACACCGCCTGGAAAAAAAGCCACAGTGAAATGGTAACACTTCTTTGTAATGCTACAGCAATTTAGATTTATTTCAGAAATTTCTTCTACGCCCTTTCCTATCAAACTGAGGAACACTCCTCCTTCTGTGTACGTTTACCTCATTTGATGAAACTATATGGCCAGCAGGTAAAAAGCAAGCCCCTCTGAAGCTGAGACATGCAGCAGTGTACTTTTTTAATAACTTTCTTAAACGTACATATACAGAAGCAGCTGCTAGTGGGATCTAAGTGACATTGAGGAAACCAGACAGGACTGTCGTACTAGTAACAAAAGCAAAGAGCAAAATTTTAGGCCAAACAAGTGAGATTTCTGCCAACTAGTTAAACATCTGCCGGAATTTCATGCTGAGGTCTTTGGCATAGTACAACAGAACAGCAATTCAATACTAATCCTTAGCTGATCAGAAAATTTCCTTTGCAATAGTCTACAAATGAACTTTCACTCATTATTGCAGAACCATGTATGTCAACAACTAAGATACTCACCACAAGAGTCTTGCATCAGCAGTAAGTCCAGCAATTGAGATACCAATATGGTTGTCAACATACAGGATTTTTTTCTGATGAGCTGCAAGCTCAGACTGTGCTCTCTATGCATAAAAGGAGAAAGCAATGTGGCAGACTGAACAGTTTGCCAAGCACTGTGGAAAAATCTGCTAACGTTTATAGCAAGAACCGAGTATGATCATGAAACAATAAAACAAACAAATTTATAAACTTGCAACAGAAACCTATTTCCACTTCAGTAGGAAACTGTCAGAACGAAAGAAACAACAGACACTCAAGCCTTGGGAAAAGAAATAGTTTTACCACTTAATAACTAATGAAAAAAAAAAAAAGACGAAAAGAAGAGGAACACATCTTTTAAAGAAAAGAAAAATCTTTCATTCACTTCCTTCAAAATTTCCTGAAAATCTGCTTTACATAGGCACTGAAAATATTTATAATCTGATACTGATACACAAGCAAAAGGAAGCTGGGATTGACTGCATTCACATAAGAGTTCAGACTGAGCAAAACTGATTTGCCAAATCAAAACTTTTCTACTAACATCACTGTCCTGAGAACACAGGTTTGAAGTTACCTTGAGGGCAACCAGGACAGCATGCGTCTTCGACTTCAGCCCCACAGTAGCTGAGCCTTGTTTCACAGCTTCCATGGCATATTCTATTTGATGAATTCGGCCCTAGAGAATAAAATCAAAAGTAATCATTCTAAAGTCAATAATCTGAATCAAGTTTCAACAGTTTTTGGTTTTCAAACCTTTGATTCCTCCACCCCAATTTACTGCATAACAGTTTAAACCTAAAATAGACTTCCTCAGTTAACTTCTACAAACACCTCACCAAAATCTGGCCATCTTTGAGCCACTCACTACTGCATGCAAAGAAACAGGCAAACTAAGAACAAAAGGCGAAAAATCTTGTCATTATAAGACTTCTGTCACTGTCTTCAGAGGAATCAGTACTTGACCCAGTGTGATTCAAAGACAGATCTTCCAGCTGAAGTTGGATGCTTAACTTTTAATCGAGTTTCATGAAGAAACAACTCTTATGCAATTGTTGTGTCTCACTATCCATTCCCTAATAACTTCTGAACAAGTTATTAGTCAACTGCAGTAAAGTCTGAAAGAGGAGTAGAGGTCTCAAAGACAATTAAGTCCCCACAAGTTCTGCAAAGGCAGCCAGGAGCTTTGGAAGAAAATAAGACAGTTTCCTTTTAATGCAACAACTGAGGGCAATACAGCTCATTTCCTGCACTCTAGTTGGCCAGCCTACGTCAAATAGTCAGCATGTTCACTGCTGCTGTGTAAGTACTGGAATTACTGA
>JANHGB010034037.1:14867-36582 GCA_026283785.1 Coracopsis vasa
GCTCCGGGGCAGCGAGAGGAGACCGCTCCGGCAGCGATCGCTCCGGACTGGATGCAGTCAAGCAGCGTTAGTCGCACCTCGAGTCATCGATAGAGCTCACGGCGGCTCGCCCCGCCCCAGCAGCATGCGTGGTGGCGGGACGACTGGCAGCAGTTCTCGGCCTGCGGAGGGGATCACGGCACACCGAGGCGCTGCGGCCGCGGTCGTGGTCACGGCATGGTAAACAAAATGCAGCTGCCGCTGTGTGCTAAAAGTGCTGAGCGGCGGCATTGAGCCTGCTCTGCCCGGAGGTTGTGATTGCTCAGCGCTTCTGCCACTCGAAACAACGCAGCGTGTCTCTTCAGGTACCTGCGTGCAATACAAAAGTTTCATTACCTGAGGAAAACCTGCATTTTGGAATTTGAAATTAATCTATTTTTATCAATAAACTCGAGCTGTTGGTTTTGGAAAATCTGTTGTGTTTTTAAACACTGAAGATAAAGTCACTGACATAAGATAGGATTATTTGCTATTACCCCGTTTTCTTTGTTCTTTGGGAAAACTCTTCGTCACATTCACAGGATATGAAGAGAGCATGGGAACAAACAGCCGTTCCAGCCATTGTTACAAATAGCGTAAGGTTACATGAAAAACTTAGCTGCAGCCGGAGTACGTATGGAGAAATTCAATCACAGTTACTCTTCAAAAATTGATTAAAGAACCCAACTACTGCCAACTGGAGGAAAGGTCTCTCCAGAACAGCTGTAAGAATTTGATCACTGCGTTGTAAGTTTGTGCACGGATGTGCACAGACACTTGGAAAGGTACTGCAGAACCATCAATAGTAGGTTTGTATTGCTTTTCTCCTCACTCTGAGGCAGAATCCATTGCTATCGAGGAAAAGACATCCCTGTAGAGTTTAAGTACGTCGCACCAGTCTTGTGCAGACAGTATAGGAATGGCACCTCATGCTTCAGGAGGCTCCAGAGCCCAACCCTCCACACTCTAAAACCAACCAGAAGGTTTTAAAGCTGTAACAGGGCTATTGCCCTTTTCTCACAAGCATGCAGTTTGTGAAGTGGTGCGCTCCCAAACACTGCAGTTAAGTTTTCTTACAGTATCCAGGATCGTAATGTGTATGAGCTTAAGCAGTTCAGGGTAAAAAAGCCAAACCAAAACCAAATGAAGGCAGTTGGGTAGGAGTAAGACTTGCTCTCAAAGATAAACTCCAAGTGCTTAACAAAAATTAATTGCTTACTGGGGCTCTTATTTTGGACAATATAAAGTACTTTTATATATTTAAAACTGAAAAGTGAGTTGAAAATTGCTGAGAGAACTCCTCTATAGGATTGCATGACTTGAGCATTAAGACAAAAGAAAAACAATACTGTATTAGTATGTTTGTTTTTTTTAAAAAACAAGTATCCAGCTGCTGAGGTCATGGTCTTTAAAGTCAAACTAGGATCCAGTCACCTTTTGAACCACCAGACCAATGACACATTTCTCTTACCACTGTACAATTTTATCTTTTTCCCTGGAGAGGGCTACAGTGTTCTCTAGGAAAAATAAAAAAAACCCTAAACATTTAAATTATCTAACTTGTTTTGCTATTTATAAGCTTTCTGATTAATAAAAGTTCATTTGATCTGAAATAACTTCCTTGCTTCAATATTGTTCGGTGCACACTGAAACAGGATATATAAACATTTTATTAAGTGAGCTGAACAGCTTTCAAACTTCGCTGCAGTTTCAGCAGGTAGTCCCTTAGTCTCTGCTATAGCACCATCCTGCAATAACTCCCTACAGCAATCAGGGACTCCCTAAAGATCCCTTTACTCCACCTACAGGAACAGAACAATAGACAGATATTTCCTCTCTTCTGGCAAAAGTATGTTAGTTTTAATAAAATGCTAAACTATGCCAAGACTCTACATTGTTCTGTATAAATACAGCAAGTAATGTTAGGAACCACAATTTTAGTGATGAAAAGGCAGGATTTGTGAAACTTCACATAGAAAACTGGTAAAAGCTGTATAGGTTAAGAACTTTTGGAAGCTAAATATACTATTGTATAGATTAAGAACTTTTGGAAGCTAAATGTACTATTGTATAGATTTATTAAATAACATCCTTTACTAATCCTTTATTATTAATCCTTTATTACATGGATAGAAAAATATATTCAAAACCAAACTAAGCAGATGTCCAGCTATTAAAAATTTATTCTAAAGCAAGTGTATTCAGGCCATGTGATGGCAGGAAGAGTGGCATGGACTGGAGTTCCAGCTGCTCTCCAGTGCTTCAGGCAGGACGACTGTTAGTATATTCCCAAGGCAGCAGCACAAGAGGATGTCAGAAGCAGGAATAATCTCTCAAAAGGGAAATGCTTACCGGGGAAGGAAGTCATTCACTTCCTTCAGAATGCTCCTGCTTGCCCTTCAGCCTCTGTATGAGCCCTGTGTAGGCAGGGCTAAAGTCACTGGGTTTGTAATATATTTCTGATTACATTTCAGTGCATTGGTGTTGAAAAGCACCCAACCTATTTTGACACCGTTCACACTTGAATACTGTCTGTGATTCTTGTTTCCCACCTTAAAACGATGTGGCAGTACTTAAGACCTTAGGAAAAGTGGAAAGAATTATTCAAATTATGGAACAGCTTTATATGAAGAATGGCAGTAAAGAGTAGAATTAGTCTTCAGTCCAAATACCAGGAAACAAGGAAAGGTGATGAACACTCATCAAATCACAATTGGCACGGAGATGCTAAATAGATAATGATGCTTCTCTGTCCTCAGATGCTGGTATTGGGTGTCATTAAAAGCAGCAGGATCAAGCAAAGATGGTGGTACTTCCCAAGACATGTCATACTTGTCCTGTGAAAACCTATGCACCTTGTGGTCTTTTGGTCATGGATTGAGAGAGCAGCTGGACAAATTCATGGATAAAACAACTTTTCAAGCCACCTTACAATACTGCTGATACAACATTTGAACTATGTGCACCAGTGAAAAAACAGCTAACCTAAAACATGCATATACAATCTCAAGAGAAATTAATGATACTATTTTGTTCTATGTTATGTTTCCAGCCTAGTTATAAACAGCATCTGACATCTGAGCAATGTCAGGCATTGCTCTGCAGAGATTAATATACAGGAACTGGAAGGCAAGGCCATTATGCCTCCTCTGCTGCTGATTCACTGAAGGAAACAACATTCCTCCAACTCCCCTTTTGGGATACCACTCACCATCCATCTGTGTAAAACAACTGTGTTGCTATGTACTATACTCCTGTAGCTGTACAGAGTTTCTTTGGTAAAGATTTTCTCTACTGGGGCCAGTGGTAATACTTTTCGTAATACTAGGTTTCATAACGATACTATCACCGTTTAAATTAAATGAGGGACACTAAGAAACTAAGGACAGCAAAATCCTGAGACAGAAATAATTTAATTTCTACAGTTTGCTCCCTTTTTTGTATGGTGAATGTCTATTAGATGACCAGTCATCTAGACCAACATGAGAGGAGGTGGATACCTTCCTCTGGAACATAGTACAAGGCTCTTAAAAATTATCATCAGGAAAATGAACTGCTGAAGAGAGACCTTAAAATGGTGTTCTTCCTTCCCCTATTAAAAAAAATTAAAAAAACCAAACAAACAAAAAAGCCAAAAAATTGTCATCTTGTCCACTGTAGCCTGCAAATACTGAAGGTCAGAATTTGTTTCAGAAGACCCTTCAATTTGACATGCTGTATTTAGCTGGATGACATTTAAACCTAATTAGTCTCAAGTCACCATGGTTGATAATCATTTCACATTAAGTGCCTCTTACACTTCTCGAGTCGTTGATTTGTGTCTTTTCATTTAATGTCACAAAGCTGGATCTTAATCTCTAAAATAAAACTGGGTTTAAATGTCCCAAACACCTTTATTCCATTCTGACATACATACAAATATTTCAGCTTCGTGTTGGTTTCATCAAAATAAGGGTACTTAAGATTAAATTGGATATTGTTGTAATACATTCAGGACTGAACATTTTGACTAAGTTTCTTTGATAACTGCCTTACTCTCTGAAGAACATGAACAGTCCATATTAGGATTTAATTCAGGTAATAAATTTACTTCATTATTAGATATTTTTATAAGGTGAAAAGACTACTTCAATGTTTCAATGTATGCATTCATGTATGACATTGGTCATATTTGATATTTTCATCAACTAGGTTAAGACTGAGGACAAAAGCTTGACAGCTGCTATAAAAACACATATTTGTCTTTAGAGTCATTTAAAGATGATCTCAGAAGTGCTCACAAAGAAAAAAGATCTATTGTATTTAGTACTGTAAATAGGAAAAAATAACTTGTCGCTATAAATGATGCCAAATTCCTTTCCTATTCTTTAGCAAACTCTCAGTAGAGGTGCAGGCATTTCTTTCCCTATGACAGCCTTGCATTCATGTTGCTAAAGGCATTTTTCAAACTACTGACCAATTTGAAACACTGGAATATTTTGTCATGAAAAATATTAACTACACAAATTTTTAAAGCCTATTTCTGATTTTTAAAAATCTATCGCTTTTGTGAACTGCCATAATTTGTCTTTTTTCAGGACAGGCCTTCAGGGCAACTAACCTTGTTTGATCATCAAAGCTGGCTGGGAAAGACCAGGCAGTGCTGAAAACAAGCTAAAATAACCCCTGCAGAAAGAGAACTGCTGAAAAGAGTCTGACTCTTTCTCTCCGGGCCAGGACAAAATAAGGGGCACAAGGTTCAACACAGTAAAGCTGTTGTAGCATATCCTGGTCATGGAAATAGCTTTTATTTGTAAGTTCTTGTTTGAATAAAACAAAAATATATTTAGAGAGAAATTCACATGGATATTATTGCTAGTTATTTCTTGGACCTGAAATTTCTTTCTTTCTTCTGAGGAAGGGTTTCTGTATAATATACATTAATTGTATAAGAAAAAGGTCTTTTGAGCAGTAAACTGCTTGCTAGCCTAGAAGTTACGACTTGAACAGGGGACATAATATTGTCTTAGTCACCAAAAGATAACTGAAGAGCTATTATCATAATTTATGGGAGTATTGTGGCATATATGAGAAATTTATGAAAATTTGTTAAGCTTTTTATTTCAATGAAGAAGAATGGCAGTTATTATTTTAAGTCTCTGAGAAGATCAATTTCAGTGTGCATATAGCTGCATAAACTCTTTCAAATATATTAATTGCTACTATTGATGCATATTATTGGAATCATTTTTGTCTGAGTACATCTGAATCTAAACCAAAGCATCATCACTCAGCAGTGGATATGTAACATTTTGAGGCAGACATCTATGAATGATGCACGAGTTCATGAATAAATACTATATCAGTTATATTAGTGATGAAATTTTTCAAAACTTCTACCTATGAAAGAATCAAGTATAATTGTCAGCACAGACTGGAAGTAACAGATAGTGATACAGAAATAAAGCCTTTGTAATCCGTGAGAGCACTAATGGATCCCATTTCCTTATGACAGACATCATTGTCCAATATAATAGCTACACAAAGTATTATATTCTTAGTTATACATTTATATTGCATAAATATTTTACAATGAGTACTTACATGTAGATCATACAATAAAATGTTCACAATGTTTCTGCCACGTTAGTATTCCCAAAAGTTTCTGCTTGAAAAATGGAAATACATTCACATACAGAATTTGCCAGAGGCTACTAAACTAAGTACTGAGAGAAGGAGAGAAAGACTAGGAATAACTTGCTGTTCCTGGCAAGATATTAGGGATTTCTCCAACACATCTCTTCACAGGCATTTTCAAGTTCTATGGGAGTGTTAAAACTTATTGTAATAGTCAGTTACTATTCAGGCAACAATTCTGCTGTTTGTGGACCGTGCTTTTTAAAAAGGGACTCAGCCCATTCTTAGCAGGGATTCAGTTTTTAATTAGGAAAAACTACAATACAGGATTAATATGGAGGAAAAATATAAATGTTTGAATAAATTTCAGTCTTTGAAAGTGTTGCTGTCACCAGCCAGGCTTTTGCCTGTTTTGCCAAGCTCTTAATTTTTTTACATTAATTTTAACAGTTTTCCTGTCATGCATATCCCTGTTTTTATAGCACAAACTTCATTTGGCACTGCCATCTTTATTGCACATATTCCTAAACTAACAACAATGCAAGCAGAAATCTAAGCCTGTGAGAGAGCTTCTGGCAGTGTAATGCCCATTGTCTGCAATCATTCTGACAGATCACTGAGCTCAGACAGTGCATCATACATGCTTAAATTATGAATAAATTCCAGTGATGTAAGAATAATTCTAAATCCAGAGTATTTGGCACAACTTTTGGCTTCTAAGCCTGGTTCATGGAAGGATTCAGTGATGGGCCTGAAGGGCTCTAAATTAATTCCAGACGACTCCATATAAACCTGCCTTGAAACTAACTAGTGAGTATCTAAAAATCTCTGCAGTAGTTATTAGCGTTATCACTATGCAGTCAACACATCTGCACATGTTTTTTGGTTTTAAGAAGTATATATCAAATAAATTTGTGACTACAGATGTCTCAGTCACAACAGAGTACCAAAGTATACTGTAGCACCAAAGTATCCTGTAGCACCAAAGTATCATTAATCTTTAATGTGTTTATCACATTAAATGAACAGGAATAATAATTCTTCAGACAAAAGGTATTACCAAATGGAAGATTTTCTACTTGGAAATTATAAATTAAAAAAAAAAGAATAATAAATAAGAATAGAGCAAGTGTGAAATCAGAAGACTATTGAAGGGTACAGACCCTTTCAACTGTGCTATAATAATTAATAAAATCAGGGATGTATTTTCCAGGTGGGAAATCAAATCTGTACCTTCATATTTTTAAAGGTGAGCAGTGATAGAGGCTATCAATTTTTTGTTATGCAACTGGAAATGCATTGAGGCAATACAATTACCAGAAAGCCCTGGGTACCTCCTTGTTTCACAGTGAGTAGCAAATATGAGTGGATTTGTATTTCTTTTTAATATTGTGCAAAATCACATAGGTAAAAGCTACAAAATAAGCTCCTGACAAAAAGAATGCTCCTTTTATCAAATTCTGTATTTTCACTATTAACTTTACACAACAGTCAGCACACATTATTTACATTAGCTTCAGACAAACATAGTCTTCTTACCACTAAAGCAAAACCTTAAGTTAATTTGTTCTGGACCTTATCCAAAACCCATTTATACAATTTAATTTGAAATATGCTCTGACACTGCTTCCTTATCTATAATTACCAAACTTCACCCAAATATACGGCTTGCCCTTTCATAAAGTAGCTCTCTACTGAAGTAATATCAATATATATTTCTAGCGCAAAGCAGACTCATTAAACATTTCTTCAGTATATATTCAACCACAGTTCTAAAATCCAGCTTCCGAGTTACAATTTCTTTTTCAACTTCAGTATAGCCATACTCTTACTTAGATCTTGAATGTGTAGTCAGTACTGTCAAATTTAAATCAAACTAAGGAAGTATATAAATAAACATATAGTACAAACTATATGTTTACTTCTCCCTTTGTTGAAAGCTCGTGGGTATGGGTATATCTCTAAATTTCGTATAATAGTGACTTTAAAGGATTAATCTAGATAACGATTCTCAGCCTGCAGCAACATATTTATGAATAGTCTTCTGCATTTTGGCCCAAAACTGCTTAGCCACAAAGAAGGAAAGAAATTAAAAAATGTAACAGGAATTGACAGAATAACACGTTTGTATTTTTACACACGGTTTTAATAATATGGCATTATGCAACTGTAGCATACAAGTAAAATGATAGCAGTACTTCATTGCTTAGAAGTGGTTTATCAAACTGATCAATTTTCTCTGGCGTCTAGCTACTATACAGTCACTTTTACAGAGTGAAGTGAATGTTAATTTCACAGAATGAGAATGCTTCTCAGCTCAGGAAATGCAATTTCCTAAGTTGTATTGCTGCATGTATGCATTATCCATTTTAAGAAAAGACCATTATCCATTAAAGAAAAGACCGTTTTAAGGTCTTTTCTTTAAATAGCTGATAATAGTTTTAATCTATATCTACCTTTGCATATGGTGTTCTTCTGTTCTTTTTCTTTCTTAATGCATACCCCTTTCCAAGAGTAGCATAAATTATGAGAATTTGTGATGAACATTCACAGGCACTTCAAAGCTCAAGTACCATTTCTGACCACTCAAAAAGTGTTCAGACTCAAAGGAAACAACTAAGATATTCAGATCCTACTTGGAAACTAGTACATAAAGGAGAAAAAAACCAAACAAACTAACAAACCCTTCAGGATACAATTACTATAGTGTCAACAAAACCAGAGAAGCCTCCAGCCTGGAATCACAGTGCTGAAACAGCTGTCAAATAGGTTGAGCTTATAGAGGAACCCAGCGCTATCCAGGAAATAGAGCAGAATTCCAAGAGGCCAAGAAAAGGAAAACTGGCTTTTCTGTGTATCACATGGCAAATTAAGTCTACTTGGCCAAATATATCTGCCTTTTATTTGTTCTTCTTTTAATTAGGGTATTTCTCTGAAGGGAAACAAAATTCTCTGGGGATTAAAAGAAAAAAAAAAACAAAACAAAAAACACTTCAATAATGAAGTTGAACAAAGTTCAACAGAAAAGTTTAGATTATGTTAGATCTCCCTTACATTCACCCATAGCTACCACAATAATCACGATTATCCTATTTTATCTTCCTAAACAACTCTGAAGATTAGGAAACACACATATAATTGACATGAATGCCTCTGTCCCCTTGAACAGCTGATTACAAAAGGGTCTGGAAGACACTCTGGAGTGAAAAGAATGGCATTTCCTGTTCACATCTATGAGAAGAAAAGGTCTTGGTTAACTATATTATTGTAGAAAAGTCTCCAGAACATTGCCATGGATTTTCTGCTTGTGATACAGATGCTTGAAATGACCTAATCTGATTTCCAGCTCAGTCAAGAACCCACGCAGACTGCTAGCAGAAATGTCTGATACATGCTATACTATACTTGTGGGGAGGACAGCATACCTCCTTCTGATCTCAAGTCACCCAAGGACAACTTCTAGCCAAGAAAGCAAGCATCTGTTATGAAGACCTGGGAGAATGGGTAATTAGAAGAACACTCTAATGTTACTCAGACTCAGCCACAATAAGTCTGTACTTCAAAAAAAAAGGCAAAACTATACTAAACAGCCAGTAGAAGAGTAAGCTATCTCCTATGGCTTCTGCTTGCTTCTGGCATGATGTTCCAGCTCACACCACTTCGTGGTCCATAATGCTCCTTCGGAATCATGCTGAAGCATCTCTTTATAATTGCTTTATTCTTCCTAGGAACACAGAAGCCAAGAAAACTGCTTAAGCAGTAAGGAGGAGGAAAGCACAGACTGTTGTCCCTGCTGCATCAAGTGAGGCTTGCAGGATTGGTGTAGATGACATATGACCAGTAATTTGAGTGTCAAACTTCTGGCAAAAATCTTTGGGCAGTAATCTGATAAAGGTCACCATATGGTCAAAGATCTTGTGGATATAGTTTGAGAAGCACTCGAGATAATTCCAAATGTGGAACTGGAGTGAGGCTGAAGAGTCCAGTCTTTATGGATCACAAGTAACTCAGAAGTTCTTAGAAAAATAGCCTTGGAAAGTACTTAGGAAACACTGAGGGGAGGTAAAGATATAGACCACAGGAAGATAACTTTCCCTTAAGAACATGGTAATATGGCAATAGGCTATGTTAGGGCTCTGAAAAACAGGTAGCATGATGACCAGCTTCTCTAACTGCCACCATGGTCATGGAGCTGACTCACTACTACGGTCTTACTCAGGAATCAGAGGGTCCCAGGTATTGTCTGGAGTACAGCTCTTTCCCATCCTGACTGAAACAGGGTGCTCAAAAGCAATTCTCTAGCTGTGTTGATGGGATTTTGATGCTACTTGCTCCTGAGGAACCCACAAACCTAATTAACAAATACTCCCAAAGCTAGTGCTAATGATCTCAGTGGGCAAAAAGACAAATTTGCTGAGGAATATGGGCTATCAAAGCAATGGTAGTGGTTATCTGAGACTAAGGTACGATTGCAAAGATCAGCGCACCTCTCAAAACCCCAAAGCAGAGCCTAAACAAAGTAGGATAAAAATACCAGTAGTAGCTAAAACTCTCAGCTATAAAAAAATTTAAAAGTTTTGAAGTTGGGAGTCAGCTTTCCACATACATGTATGAAATGAGGAATCATTTTGATTCAGTAAACACTTAACAGCAATTGAGTAGAAGACTGTGCTTATTCTCACATAGAAATTATGCAGGGGGTTGATAGTCATGCATGCTCCTACTGCTGTCATTAGTAAAATTATCTGACCTATAGTACTAGTAAAGATATGCTCTCAGGGTGAACATAAACATAGATCACCTGATAAAGAGAATACTGAATCCTTGCCTAATTTAAACAAAGCATGTTTAGCTTACTATTAATCATCAAGGAAGCTTTTTAAGGAAGCTAATCCTTAGAAAGCCCCATAGCCTGTCCATATGGAAAAATGGAAGAAGGAGGTGGGAAAAGGGGAAAAAAGGGTGAGGAAGGATGAAAACCAGATCACATTTATTATCAGAAGAAATGGCTTTCAACTCTTGGAACATATCATTTGCACCCTAAAAAATTTACATTTGAATTTGTGAACAATGTTCAGTGATTAAATAATTTAAAATACATGGCAAGTACCTGATTCTATTGGTTAAGGTTCATGTAAGTTAAATTTTTGCAAGTCATTTTGTCATTTAAGACTAACCTTCAAAGTAACTGGGAAAGCACGGACTGACTTCACAAACATCTTCTAAAATGTCATGTCCATTTATAAAAATAGTTTATACATATTTCAGATTAACAGAAACAGAAATGTACTTGTGCATATTGCTCTAGCAACTGGAATCTTGTTACCTTACATATAGTAAAATAATATAGTAATTTCATTTATGTCCCAAGTCAATATATTCCTGTATCAGCTATAAAAGGAAAGGCTTTTAGCTAGACCTCTCAGAAGCATGATCCTGGTTATAGATCATTATTGCCTAAAGCCTCAGGGTAAAAAGCCCTACATACTAAAGCAGCATTCCAGACTACCCTGTCTAAGGCTCTTTTATTTTGCTGGGCAGTGTATGAAATTGGGCCTCTCCACTCAAAACCTGAAAATTCCTTAGTCATTTTAATTTACATGCCAGATTAATTTGTTTTACAGAAATTCAACATTTCTCTATTCAGAAATATGTTAATTGCACTATTAGGTTTGGTACAGACCTATTTG
Source organism: Coracopsis vasa (assembly GCA_026283785.1). NCBI lineage: Eukaryota > Metazoa > Chordata > Aves > Psittaciformes > Psittacidae > Coracopsis > Coracopsis vasa. The sequence continues at coordinate 26,192 of JANHGB010034037.1, forward strand.
TGTAAGAGACCTGGCTGGGGAGCTAATTAAATAGAATACATGCCAGGATTTCAACTACCACCACAACCACCCCATGTACATTTTAAGAATTCCTACATTTGGAAGTATATAAAATGAGTCCGGAAAATGGTTATCTTTTTCTTTTCCCCTAGTGTATCAGAAAGCATCGAAAGTTTAACGAAACATTTCCTTAAAAAATGCTGTTTTCCTTCTTCCCTCCACCCCTTTCAGAACTTGCATGAAGAATGCATCAATCCTGAGAAGGGGACATGTTAATAAATAAAAGCAGAACCAAATTTACATGTAAAGAATAGATTCCCCACTTTCATCATTAAAGAAATCAAACATGCCAAATACACAATATTTTAACAAATTTAAGTAACTTCACAGTAAATAATCAAGGCCAAAACTGAAGAACATAAAATCTTATTTAAACCCAACTTTTAACAATACTACTTGACATCTGATATTCACTTCTACAAAAGTGCCCTAGAATTAGCAATTTAATTATATGACGCAAGCAACTTCAGTTAAAGTATGTCACTCATCTTCATTGGTATTTGGCTAACCCCCGATACATAGCTTTTTCTGTAATTTTTACATAGCTGATAATGAAACCAGTACGTAGTGGTTTAGATCCCAAAGGTTGTATGTATCTAGGAGACCTACATTTATAAAACTACGACACTGCAATAAGCCTTACAATAATTAAGTACTAAAACTCAAAGTAGCCAGGAATCACAAACTTTAAAACCATTATCAAGCCCACATTAGTACTAAGTAGCAACTATTATGTATTTTAGAGTCTCTGTAATTAGCAGCAGTCACAGAGAAACTGATTACAAAGTAGCAAATTTTACAAATTAGCAAGTAAGTAAACAATAATAAGGGGTAATACAGGTACATATTCACTTAATTTACTAATTGTACTGTTTGTGCACTATGTTTTTTTCTCTAGCAATATCCTGGCATAATATTCACATTTAATGAACATTCTAATTCTAGTAAAGATGACATTTCAAATATAGCAATATAAGTAATCAAGTAAACATAGTACTGCAGTTTGTTGTAGATCAGCACTTGTGAACACTGTATCAGTGATATTTATTATGCAACATATATTCTTCTTGAAAAGAAAAATATTCAAATGCTAAATAAATAAAAACCTCTAACTTACTTCATGGTCAATGTTATGCTAATAGTTGTAATAAGATACATATATTTCATGGAATTCGCAATTTATATAACATTTTTTCCAAATATAATTACAATTCCATCAAGGTTGAACTATACAGACTTTCAGGTCTCAAAAAAATCTCAAGATTTTTTTCCCCATGATTTCATCAACCCTACATAATTTAAAGAGTCACAACAGGAATCATTACGGAATGGTATAAATGGTCCTGCAAGTACATGATAAATAGGAGATCAGTTCACAGTGCAAATTTAAATGTAGTTCTTCACTGATACAGTGTTTGTTAGATTAAGAATTAGTAATTGCTACCTAATTATTACTAATTGAGCATAAGTGCAAATATATCATAGCGTAAACTGCATTTCATGAATCAGCTCTGGTAAAACCTACTGCTGTTTCCAGTTTGCCGTCTTTCAAGGTCCTCTCCTCTCAGGTTGTTGTTAATTCAAACACAAAAACTGCAAAGCAATGACAGAACCCTTCTAAATGTGTTGCTTTTGTTCTTGCAGGCCAACTATTATTCTTTCATTGCAAGAAAGATCCAGCAGGTCCACATGGCTGATTGTTTCTATACCACTACTTTGTACCCCAATATGATGGACACATTTTAGCTACAAGTAAGCACATAAAAACTAATCAACTGAAGTTAATATACTTGTGTTATCTAGGTTTGGAATTTGTAAAATTGCCACAGCATACCCTCATTTTTTGCTTATGTAGTCAATTCATACATGTTAACACATACGTGCTAACAACAGGGGAGAGATGGACTAGTCTTTGCTGCTTGGGTAAACCCCATGTAGATTAGCAGTATTTTCTAAAATGTCCTATATATTCTTACTCAGAAAGAACATCAACTAACAAAAATGAACATCTTGGGAATATATAAATACATTTTCACACCCAACTGTTCTTCCTCCTCTTACTGTAACATCATGCCTCAGGGTAATCAGCGCTAGTTTTGAGCACAAGCATAGCTGAATTAAATGATCAAAGCACTTACCTGTTACTTGATCTGGTAAAACTGCTGTCTGCTTTACCTACATTTGTTTGCCTTTGACAACTAAATACAATCTCTCAATGTTTGTAAATAATTATGATGTATCATTATACCACACAGAGGAGACAAAAGCAGCAAACCTATCAGTTACAAAATCATTTCACGTCTTTAGTTGGTGTGCAGTTTCTGATGTTGTAAGTTCAGGCTCTGAGTTGCCTTAAGCCCAAAGCACACAATAGGTACTGCTTTCAATAAACTCTGAATGCTGAAAGGCTGAGCTTCAGCTGAGATGCCAAGAGCAGGCTGATAAATTACTGCAATTGTACACAGTATTGATTACGAATCCTAAACACTCCTATTGCATTATATGAGGAGGAAAAGCAACTTTTAGCTGAATGAGTAGACTTAAATAGGAAAGGTTACTTAAACAAGTTGGATGAAATTAGAACATTTTCACTGAATGTCATGAATTCCTAGACAACAAAGGCTCAGGTTATGTATGATGAAAAATTTGGTCTTAACAATTCATAAAAATAAAATTAATCTAGGAAGTGCTTGTAAAGTGCTTAGGTTTGAAAGGACAGACATAAACCACATACATTTATCATTTTAAAACCAGACAATTTCTGTCTCCTACCGCAATTTATTCCTGTCTGCTTTTTCACTCAGATGAATTCCTTCTGTGGTTAGAATGACAAAATACTTCCACATTAATGAGCTAATTAGTTTAATTGCATAATGATACTATTCTTTTAAACTCATGTTGAATTTCCAGAAGAAATAGTTACTAAGTCACAATTACGGGATTCACTTAGGCTTCTCTGTTATCTTTACCTGTTTTGTTCTGGAGATTTGCCTTCATAGACTTTCTTATTACACCATCACGACCTTGCATGTTAAAACCAAATTAATTTCCAAACATTTCAGAGGTCAACATAATGGTATATAATACTTTATGATAATCTTTGAATTCTTAATATTCCAGGTAATACTATTTTTTAATTCAAGAGGTAAGATATTGTACATATTTCTGTATATTTTCTATCATGGCACTATTATTCAGACATCTACAACCTGATACTTCAAGTCAAGGGTTTCAGTTTGATTATGAACAAGGCAAATAGTGAATATGTTAATATCATTTTCTTCTAGGTCCAGGCTTTTACAACATTTACCATAAGAATGCATTAAGTTTGAAGAACTTTGGGATACATTAAACCTATAGGGGTTTCATGCACATAACGGAATGAAATAATACAGGCAAACAGAATAGTTGAGATGATACTCAAGCATGTAATGAAACACCACACGCCAGACCCTGAAGAGGTATAACTCAGCACAATTTCTTTACTGGGTTGTTTTATGCCTGCTGACAATATAATGTAATTTTAGCAATTTAACAGAATTTAAATGACTCTTAATTAACAAGGACTTCTCTTAATGATTTAGAGTCAATAAAATGGGTATCTGAAAGACATGGAAATGAGAGAAGCTGACTGAATGATTCAGCTCACTTTTTTGTTTTCCTTCCCTCCCAATAAATGACCTAACTCAGACTGATTCTGATCTCTTTCAGGATATATTTATGCATCTGATGCTCATGTGTTAAGTCAGACTTCTCTGAAAAACCAAACCAGCTCCCTAGTTAGATCTAATCTTTAGCACTATTAATGAACAGAGTCCATAAAATGCTTCTATTTCAATTCAAACCAGAAATTTCAATTAGCAAGTTAAGGACCAAATTGCCACTGAAATATTAGTATGTATTCTTAAGTTTAATGCTATTTAACTGAAGGTGTAGATTTTATAATAAAACATGATTCAGCATAAAGTAAACTTTTTATAGAGAAATGTCACATATGAAGAAAGTCACCTATTTACTTTTATTACTAATTCATTATTAATCAGTTTTGCTTATATCATAGGATGACAAATTGTATTCAAATAAACCACTATTATCCAAATACGCTCATGTAAAAAAATCAGTACCATATATAATTACACACTTCTCTAATGTCTTAAAGCCAGAATTTTGACAGCTGTTTGTTGAACTTGATAGCTAATTATCTTTATTTTTATTAGGGAATTAGCAGGCAAATCCATGGTACCTTAGGGAAAAAAGTTGAGCCAAAGACATCCTCATTTATTTAAATGTGTAATTTCTGAATGATTTCACAATTTTTTTTTAATTATAGATTGAATAAAAATTATGTTTTTAAAAGTTACGCAATTCCATTAAAACTTTCCACAAAGCTAATATGAAGTGTTAGACTATTAATGTTATTTCACGGAATATGCAGGCTATACATGGCCTGAGTATTGAAATCACACAGCACACATGCATCCTGTTTGTAAAACATTAGAAATCATTGTCCATTGACAATTTCATCATTAAAGTGAGAGCTAGGGTATGATGAAAGTACATTTCAGCTGAAGAGGTGTACATCATTACATGCATATCTGGAGATGCATGTGTTGGTCCATTTCAGAAGAATACAAGTTTGTTCAGATGAGGAGAGTGATAGGTTTAAAAAAATACAGTAGTAGAGGCATCTGGGTACAGTACCAGAAGTCAACATACTACTGCTTCTCTTCATAAATACAAATATATGAGCATTAGAAAAAACTGGAGAGATTTGATAAAGATTTGTATCCTTCTAAACAGTGTTTAACTAGGCTGATGCAATCTTTCTGCTACTTACTGATTGCTCCTCAAAAGTTGTTGTTGCTGATCTACAGCTTGGATCATGGCACCAATATTTGTCTTCACCAGAAATAAGAAATCTCATCTAACAATGGCATTTGTAGCAACTCCATCTTTCTAATACTTTTTAACCTGACAAGCACTATGTCCACTAGAGACATCTTATCATACAAGGAACAACTTTTTTCCACTACTCCTTTCCAGTTTTTTTGCCATGTGCCCATTTTTGACAAATTGAACTAAAAGATATAATTTGTAGTAACTTGGTCTTTGCTGCTACATGAAGAAATTGAAAATGTCATGACTTACCTTTGAAATTAGATGCTTTGCTTAATGTGGATACAACTGGATCTCTCTCCTCCCACCCTTAAGACATGTCAAATACATTAACAACACCTTATTGCAAGTATACTGACACCATGCATAGTGGATACACTTGCACAAAAAGCCTCTTTTACCTGCATTTTTAAAATTCCTTTAGTAACTGCATCTTGGTATCCTTCAGTCACTTGTATCCATTATGTCTGCTTGCCTATGGACCACTGCAGATCTCTCTAGGATTTCAGGGCTGAAGACATTTGTGCAGCTTGGCAGTTGATATCGTAGCCTGCCTTAAATATATTAACCACAGGTAAATATGAGAGCATCCATGCAGCTCTAGCTGCTAGCTGAAGCACTTATTTCTGCAGTTTACCAAACAGAGCAGCAGCAGCGTTTGCCGCAATGCAAGCTTATAAAGATAGCATGTAATGCTGGTGTTTCTCAAGTGTTCATTCCAGTTTGGTTAAGCTTTTGATTTCCATAAGTGAACCACACTTACATGGGTTTTCTGGAGGTGTAATATTTCCTTTGTTTGTTGAGGGTTTTTTAGCTGTAGTAATGTCATTTCTTTATTTATACAAGCATCTGATGTAAAACTGATAACAAAGTTGTGGTACACACAGACAGTTACTGCCTGCACTTTCTTAAGTGGTTTTATATTAACTGACAAAATAATTGCTGAAACTCTAATATTCAAAGGAAAAATAATTAAAAACATGGTATTTGGGCATCAGCTTTCTTAGGGATATGAATTAAAGGAAAGCAGCAAATGCAGTAACTTGTTAACTCAGAGCTCCAAGGTAAAATATGTTCTCTGATCCCACCTTTTGGTTTCTTTGTTTTGGTTTTCTTTTTTGGTGTTTTTTTGGAGTGGTGGTTTTGTATTTTTTTCTCCCCCATATGCTTTACACTACAGCAGTAATCAGGTAATAGAATATTATTCCAAGAACAAGGCATCAATTTACCCATTCTTCAGTCATACACAAGAATTTCTACACAAATGATCCCAGATTATGATTAGAAAGCCAAGCTATTTAAACCATGTAGCTAGTTGAAATTTCTTTTGTTTTCAGTTTCAAAGGATACTTTGTTTAAAGAAGTTGATTACGTCTAAGCCCATTATTAAAAATGAATCTCAAATAGAACAGATGCATTTTGGCCAAGATAAAGTTCAGTGCTTGAGAAAGCTGTCAACCATATCTGAGACAATTCTGTCACAAAAATACACAAAAAGGAGAACCTAAAGAGCACTGATGTGTCTCATAGCTTCCTGAAATACTATACTGTGAAAGTTTCCAAGTTAGACACCACGTAAAAAGGGCAAGGATTACAGTCAGGGCACAATTACATACAATAATCATTAGATCTAATTATTATTACTTTGATGAATACATGGAAGGCTTGAAGAGAACCTTTGAAGATGACTTCCTAGAATTTGCTTAACCTTTCTGTGCTGATACAAGGGAAAGCACAAAACGATTTTCTGAAGTGGAGGGCTGGACAACTGTGTCCAAAGTTATTAAAGAGTTGCAAAAGTTGTTCACATAATTCGAAACTGATCAGAATCGCAGGACTAAATTAGGAAGGAATAAAAAAATGTTTGCATTTGATGTGTCTGAAGAACAGGAGACAACAAAGGTACTTTGAGGTGAAAACCACAGCAATTTAGAACAGGGGTGTCCCCATGAATTCCAAGATTACAGGGCACAAAATAGCCAAAGCATTTACAAAAAAAAAACAAACAAAAAAAAAAAAAAAACCAAAAAAAAACATCCAGTGCAAACAGAAGGGAATGTTTAAAACTTAGAAATATTCAAGTGGATGTGGTAAGATCTAGACATGTTCTGGATGTGTAGGTCAAGGAGAGAAAAAGGACAAAGAAGATGCACAGATTGCAGCCTTGAATTAAGAAAGTCATGGTTATATTCTCTGTTCTTTCTAGTTATTCTGTTTTTGAACAGAGAACAATGACAACAGTAACTCAGTATTTTTAAATAAAAATTGGGCTATAAAATTTCTAAACTTATCAAATAGCAACTGAAGACATTTTTTTGTACTTCAAGGCCATAGCATCAATAGCAACTGTTACATAGATTCAGGTATTCTATCATATGGTACTTCAAGAATCATCCCAAACCATGAAACTACCCATCTTCTTTGTAAGTGAAAATATAAGATAACAAAAAAATCACATCACCCTGAAATTTATTTTTTCATTCCAATTTAAGTGAAACACTTTCTATTTTTCTGTATGTGCTTACAGAATTGTATATGAAAGATATTGCTTAATTCTAAAAATTATTCTGTCACTAGGAGAAATTTAATTAATACTCTTTTAAAGACGGGCTAAGAAAGTTAGGGCTGTTCAGCCTGGAGAAGAGAAGGCTGTGTGAAGACCTCATATCAGCCTTCCAGTATCTGAAGGGGGCCTACGAGGATGCCGGAGAGGGACTTTTCATTAGGGACAGTAGCAATAGGACAAGGGGCAATGGTTTAAAATTTAAACAGGGGAGATTTAGGTTAGACATAAGGAAGAAGTTCTTTACTGTGAGGGTGGTGAGATACTGGAATAGGCTGCCAAAGGAAGTTGTGAATGCTTCATCCCTGGTAGTGTTCAAGGCCAGGTTGGATGGGGCTTTGAGCAATCTGGTCTAGTGTGTGGTGTCCGTGCCCATGGTAGGGGGGTTAGAACTGGATGAGCTTTAAGGTCCTTCCACCCCTAAGCATTCTATGATTCCAAACTACTCAAACCAACTTTTCTTTATACTGAAACCATTCACGATCAAGTTGTAAACTACTCAGGACATAGGCCTGGAATATGCTAGGAAAAGTACTATTAGTCAACGAGGATGATACTAGAGAACAGCTATTTTTGAATGAATTGTGTATATACTCCCTCAGGGTGTTTTTGCAGAGGCATACCTCTGAAATAAAAGCTAACTGAATCATGATAAATGATCTGAAAACAGTATGGTGGTGAAGTATCCTGTTGAAGCAAAGTGGCTGAGGGAATCTGCATATAACTTCACAATCTGGAGTGCATAAGCAGGTGAAATTTAATGTAGATAACCATAATATAAACACAGGAAAAAAAAAATTCCTACCACCTCACCTTTAAAATTATCTAGGAGATAATGTTAACATCTGACATTATCTGACTGTGTTAACAGTCAGAAAATAGATCCTGGAATCTACACAGTTAATGCTATGAAAACAAGGTTCCACATCTGTTCAACATCAAACAGGCCAACATTTAACAATGCTCAGTTCACCCGCTTTCTCACTTCCCTACCAAAGTAAAACAAATAAATTACAGGAATTATAAAGAAAGGGCTGGGTAATGACATAAAACCCATTATTTTGACTACTGTTATGTCTTGAATACTGTGTGTAACTCCTGGTCTCCTCATCTCCAAAAGCATAGACTAAAACTCTCCAGCTTGGGAAGTACAAGACTGAGGAAAGATAGAAAATCATGAAATAAAGATCGAAGCTGAATAGAGAGCAACTGTTCATTGTTTCTAGGAAAATGAACAAAGATAGATAGAAAATTTACAAAACAAACAAAACCAACAACCTTCCCCCCAAGAAAACTCACAAAAAAGCTCCCTCCCCCAGAAAAAAACAACAACAAACAACACAAAACCACCCCAAATTTCAACAATGCATAGTCAAACCTCATTAAGCAAGGACCTCTTCTTGCAAATGCCAAAAGCCTATGGGGACTTAAAAAGTGTATGACTTGGCAAATTTGTGAAACAAAAATCTACTGAGAACTGTCAAAAATAAGACACCACTTCTGATTCAGAAAGTGCTAAAGCCACAAATGGTTCCATTCGAGGTATTAAGGGCACTTTCTAGTGTCCACTGCTACAGATGTATACTCAAACAACATGTTTTAATGAAGACTTCACTATCTAATTGTTTCTGGAATGCATTTACTTCTAGCCAAGTTCAAAGGAATCAACAAATAAAGAATATGAATACTAACAAGATACATTTCAGTCTTGGAAACATTTATATATATACTTGATTGTGGTCCAATTGATATCATTAACGTACGAAAAGGACTAAATGTAAGAATATAATCCCCAGAGAAACTGAACATTTTCCCTTTTGAAAACTTTTTTATGTGGATTCTGTACTATCATGTTGGTACTACGTGTATGAAGTCAGGACAGAATTTATTTTTTGGGAAAGTGTGTAAGGGTATTTCTAACAGAGTAAGATGTATTGCAGTATTAAAATTCTAACAATTTGATCTTTCAGGAGGCAAAAAAATAATCTATTACTTATTTCCATCTTCTTACGCACAGAGTAACTTTGTCTGTCACTGCATATTGTGTTTGCTGTAAGCAATCATGCTGGAATGTTTGTGCATACTGTCAACTTTTAGGCCCGTAACCTTCAGCAGCAGCACTTCCTGCTGCACTACAGCTTCCCCAAAGCAACCGCTGCTCGAGTGCTATTCAAATGTAGCAAATCACGAGCAATGGCACCAAGTACATTTCAAGAAACCCTTGTTCCAGTAAGCAAGCAAAAACCTCCATCACCAACTTACCCGACCTGATTTCCAAATCAATTTAAGCCTTACAATATTATGTAGAAACATGGCTCAAAGGACACTTACTTTAAGCAATGAGGTAAAGATGCACAGTTACAGTTTTAAAAGTGCTAAGCAGTCACTCTTTGAGAAGCAAACTAACGGGATGAATGAGGAAAGGAACGACTGAAAATCCCGTTAGCTATTTTCACTCGCAGCAGTCTAAAAAGGTCCTAAATCATTATTTTGCTCCATTCCAAAGGGATTAGCTGTGCAAAAAATCAAACCTGTTGAGCAACACGGTCTGACCTGCAAATTAGTTAACAAAGACTGAAAAAAACCCAAGTGTAGAGAATTACTCTAATCAATACTTACTTGTCAAGTCCAAAAAAAAAAAAAAAAGAGGGAAGATACTTCCACACTCAGTGTGCGTTAACAACAGTCCCGTGGCACCTCAAAGCTGAAAAACAAGATGAAGCACAAAGTTACACCAGCCCATCAGGCGTCCCCGTTTCCACAGCTCTCGTCCAGCCACCCCTTCCCGCAGCCGAAGGCTCGCAGTGCCCGGCGCGCTCCCGGCGGTCCGAGCTGGCCGCGGCGGAGGACAGAGGCGCACGTTTCAAACACC
>JANHGB010034049.1:3543-43052 GCA_026283785.1 Coracopsis vasa
CTTCCCCTCCCTCCCTCCTTCTTCCTCTCCCTTTCTCTCCTTCCATCCTTCCTTCTTAGCCCAGCAAACATTTTCATGTTGATGAGTTTTAAAAATTGTTAGGAAAGCTTTCCTGTCATTTCTACCCCTTTTTAAAGAGTCTCCTTGAAACAAAATGACCTTTCTGTTTTTCAGAGCCTTTTGAAGATTTTTCAGCATAATTCAGGCTGATAAGGATCTTTGCATCCCCTATTTGGCAAGAGGGCGAGTGTTTCTTTGTCCAACACTAACCTTCCTTCTCTACTCATTATCTCTAGTGAGGGCTATTTTAATTGAAGTCATCCCTTCTGAAAGATATCTCCAACCCAATTCGTTACTGATTTTGAAAGATCTGGCCTGTTAAAAAATATCCTTTCCAATGAGTTAACCTTTTACCTGAAGGTGAATTAAAATAGAGAATGACATTTCTAATTTCCTAAGTGATGTAGCTGAAGGAGCTGTGCTAAAATGGTATAATGCTAGCTCAGGCTTTTAAAAGGATAAGATCTGTTATTTACCTTGATGAGCCTGCTTGGGCTTTGCAACAACAGATCTTCACTCTGGTGCAGTTGTTTTCTGGACTGGCTTTTAAATGAGTATTATTATATCACAAAGATGCTCTTGGATTTGTCTCTCTTTCTTGAGGTTCTGCTGTAAAGTTACACCCAGAAATTTAGGTCTAATCACTCATTAGCAAAATTGAAGACTGTAAACTGTTTACTAGCTAAGTAAAATGGACATTTGATTACCATTACATCACAGCATTATTTCAGCAGTTTTGATGAACTGGGCTCTGCAGGCACTTTTTTCAAATACAATTTTTTTTTCCTAATTCCAGCTGCTGTGGCTTCTTAATAAGTACTCAGACAGTGTCCTAAAATTTCTGCTAGTGTGACTAGCTAAATTACCATGTCCCTGTTCAGGTGTATAGATCTCTCTACTTACTTTCTCCTTTAAATAAAATTTGCACATGGGCTGTTCTTTCACCATGCAGAAAATGAGCTTCATGTTTATCTAATATTTTGAAGTAGTGGGAGGAAGAATTTTAAGAATGAATATCTGTATAGAAGTACACATTGTTCAATGGAGCTTGAACAAGGTTTTATGCTTGTGGTAATCCATGAAGAGTGCATTATAAAGTCTTCTCAGTGCATAACTTTGAAACTTTTCTGCCATTTTATATCTGTCATATTTCTTTTTATACTCATCTGGAGTTAATAATAAAAAATATTTAGGAATTCATTTCTAGTGTAGTTAATATTTAATGGAAGTGCAAATACATGTTACATATTTGAAGTTTATGGGCATTATCTGTTAGTTAAATTCTGTAGATGTTTTTAATAATAAATTGTTCTTCCTGTCAGTTTTCTGATACAGAATCTCTGGCATGGAATTAAATAGCTGTTTCTAAAAAGGTACAGACTTTATACTAAATTCTGTAATTGATTAACCCCAAACCTTAACAAATAGCATTTTCTTACTCTTTTCTTTCTGGATATATCTACTCATCAGTACATAATGTCTTTTAGTCTTTATATAGTGATTTAAACTTTGGCATAGTGAAGTTTGGGAAACAGAGTCTGGAAAATACATAACCAAATACTTCCTTTGTGACTTTTGTATTTGATATTGATATGTGTGTATTTCAGGGAATCATAGAATGGGTGAGGTTGTAAGGGATCACGGGATGTCACCTTGTCAACCCTGCCTGCTCAGGCAGAGCCACCTAGAGCTTTTATGCTTCATATGCATCATACATACCTCCCCTGAGCCAGTTGCCCAGGACTGTGTTCAGATGGCTTTTGAATATCTCCAAGGAGGGAGACTCCATGTCATCTCTGGGCAATGTGTGCCAGTGCCCAGTCACTCTCACAGTAAAAAAGTATTTCCTGATTGTTGTGATTTAACCACAGCTGGCAACTAAGACGTATGCAGCTGCTTGCTCACTAACCCCCGGTTGAATGGGGGTGAGAATCGGAAGGGTAAAAGTGGGAAAATGCATGGGCTGAGATAAAGATAGTTTAATGGGTAAAGCAAAAGCCATTCACACAAGCAAAGCAAAACAAGGAATTCATTCAGCATTTCCTGTTGGCAGGCAGATGTTCAGCCATCCCCAAGAAAGCAGGGCATCTACTAAAAGATTCTGGGTTTACTTATTATGAAATGACCTCTGTGAAGTAACTTTAGAAATCAAAGCTATTACTAGCAATGGAAAAGTAAGTGATTTCTGTGGTAGAATGGAAGACTAGGGCAGAGGTCAGTTGCCAAGTTCCTGTCCCTTTTTCTTTGATGGGTGAAAGGAATTTAAGAAATCTTCTGAAGATTGCTGATCTAAGAGTAATCTTGTGATGCCTTCCTTAAAATACTGGTGTACTTTAAAACTTTTGCAGTAGTGATTCATTGTATTTGTAATAGGATATCTTGGGTTCTTGTGATAGATTAGTGATAATACCAGATCATGTTCATGTATTTTTAAACAGAAGTCCCTGCTTTGATTGAGGGGGAGTTCTGTTTAAAAGCCAAAGTTACGATATGGTCTGAGATACTGAAATGACTGCCTGCATTAATATTTCAATAAAGTTATTACTTCTAAAACAAAAACTGGAAAAATTATTTATATGGAACAGTTTGTTAGATATATTTCCAGTCTCACAAAAATAGACAAAACCACTTATTTTAATACAATTGTGCAACACATTTGCCAGATGGAAGTAAGTAGTAATCACTTTTCTGAATTATTTCTCTCAGTTGCATCTGAAATGAAAATTATTTATTACAGAGAGCTCAGATAAAGACATTACTTATTTTGCATACATTACAGTGACAGGTTTCATATAGTCCTGACAAGACTTCTTCAAAACTAATATTAGATCTGTCGTTGTCTGTTACACAGCAGCACTTGTATTTTCAATATGTCCACATGGCTTAGTTGGCTTTCCTTCCTGTAGTTTTAAGTACTATGTCTATGTAATGAAAGCACCACAAGTCTAGGGGAACATTGCCATTTGAAAATTGAAAATGGGTTCCACAGGAATTTGGCAAACTGTGGATGATAATGAATAATAAATGAACAGAGGATATGTTTGGAGAATGTATCTCAGCAAGACATAAAGTCTCAGTGCACTTCAAAAGATTTATGATTGAATTATTATTTCAGTGCAACACATAGACAATTTAAATAATGAAATATTTAAAGGTGAATAAAAAAATGCATAGAATTGACCCTTTATATAATGTTCTGTACTTACAAGGTGCAATTTTATGAAACTTTCTTTGCTCCAATGAATTTGAAGAAAACCAAAAGGATGACAGGTCCAGAACGTTAACTAAGGGATATTCATTAGGTTCAGGCCTCTTAATGTTATTCCGTTAGTGGTGAACAAAACAACTATAAAGAATCCAGATATATGAGAAACCTTCCTATTTGATCCTTGAATATCTTTATTATCTCTCTTGTGGGCAAAGAGGCAGAGGGAAGGCACAGATGAGAAGTATGCATGCTGTGCTCTATGAATAAGATTTCTGTCAAGAGTAAGAAAAAGCAGCAGCTTATTGTCTGGGCTTCTTGCTTTTTTGTTAAAACGCACTTTTCAACGCAACTGGGATTTAGGGCAAAACTCAAGGGAAAGATACTGAATAAACTGTGTGCTTCCAGAGAGAAAATGACAGAACGTGTATACCTACTGCTGTTTACTTCTTGCACACCGTTTTTCATCAATACCTCTAAATGGGCTTTAAAAATTCATATTGTTGCCCTTGCCTTACACAGAAGAAGCTGAATTGCAAGGAGACAGAAATGGTGTACGTAGATCATCCTGCAGGCTAGCAATGGGGCTCAGAGTACAACCTAAATCTATTTCTGACTTCATACAACTAAATTGTAGTGTTCTCTTATAGCCAACTACGTGGTACCTTGTCTGACAAAATATCTTACAGGACGTCTGATCCTTTAAAAAAATCAGTGTGCAAAGATAGTACATTTCATTTCTGATGTCTGGTTCTAGTAGTCTAGTCAAAAAGTTGTAGCCAGTCTCTGAAAAGCTGTAGCAATAAATTTCTTCATGTCTCTGTGGAGAAGGTTTTTGACTTGTTTCCCCTTGGTTAGTGTAAGCAGAGACTGGGATTACAAACTGCTGGGCTGGCACAAGTGTGATGGCCTGTGTTGACGGATGTACCCTGTGGTTGCAGCAGCCTCACAGCTAGCACTTCTGGCCATCAGCACCACAGCAGGAGGTTATGATGAACAAAGGAAAGAAATAAAAGGACAGAAAATGAGACAGAGGCAGAAAATAAAAGCATTCATTTGTTCTTCATGCTAATTGAAACAGAGGTATTTTGTCTTCTCTCTTAATATATCAGCCTGTGTACAGAAGAAAATCATGGTTAAGAAGCTGAATTGCAAAATTATTCACGATTGAGATGAAAGTGGTCTGATTCAAAGTTCCTGTAACCTGTTCAATATGGCTGATTACCATGCAATTGCAGGAGACTTTGCACAAAAATAAACTCTTCTAATCGTACCAAGAAATTGATGCTGCAACACATGCTGTTGTCCAGGTGTCATGACAAGGGCTAGTGGTGTTTTTTCAATGGATCTGATTGGGGTTTACTCTGGTGAAAAGTGAAGGACAAGCCTCAGTTAGTTGAATTAGTGCAAAAATCTGCATTTACATGTATACTCATTAAGAATTATACTAGCAATGAGATTTTCAGGTTAAGTGACATATTCTGTTAGCAATATTGCAGTAAAAACATTGCTTTGAGATTTGTGAGTAAATTGAATGTAAAATACCGACAGGGAGAAAGCAGCAAATCTTGGTCCAAAACCAGTGGAAAAATCTCATCTTAATCTATACAAATCAAATTCTCCTCCTTAATAGGCAGTGGATCTTGAAATTGTTTCTCAATAATCTATCCCTTAAAATCAGATTCTGATGCAGACAGAGCTGTTAAAATTTACAGGGACACAGATAAGAATAATTTGTGGTGTTATTGCTGCTCATATCATTAGAGAGCTTTCATTGCAAAATGTTAATATTTACTCATGATTACAGTCTATGTAGTAATTGGAAGTAACTGTTGATTTCACAGATCTGCTCATAATTGGTTTTGCTGTTCATAGGAGTGGTTTTTATCTTGTTTTTCCTTGCCCAATGCTTAATTAAAAATAGGTTCCATGCCTTGTGTTTTCTATCATGACATTTCTGGTGGCTTTGCACAGAAAAAAAAAGAACAGCAATTTAGGAGTTTCTAATATGATTTCTAAAACTGATCTTCTGTAGAAAGCAGTTGAAGAACACATGGACATTCTTTATCTGCTGTGCATGTATAATTATTAATTGTATTAGAAGGGTTTTACCAATGTGTCTACTGTGGTGTGTGAGCTGGAAATGGTGGGAACTGGGATGGTACCAGGGAAGGTATCAGTTATGCTCACCATATTTCTATACCATCATCAAGCTTGTGTTCTTTGTTGCTGTAGGAGGTGGGTACTGAAGTAGGTAGTTCTTCAGTCTGACTTGGTAAAACTGTCTCAGGAGATTCAGAGTAGCTTTCAGTTGTTAATATTTACGAATAAACAAAACAGACGTGGGAAAGATACAAGCAGAGGTTAATAAAGCCTTTCATCCAACTTACAAAGCCTGCAAGAGTGTTTGCTGTATATGGGAATCATCATTTGTCAGAAGAGTGTTATCTGGCTTTTCAGCCAGCAGTGTGACTAGAGAGAGAACATAAGCAGAGGAGTGCGAGGAATACATTAGTATGGCTTAACACCACCACTAATGAAACTATGAAATGTTCATGAACCAGCTTTATATGTAAACAGACTGTGGGCTAGAAGAAACTGTATTCAGTATCTTACAATATCAGAAGTATTTATTACAACATGACTAGAAGCTCAAAGCAATGTAATTGCTTTGTAGAACATGCAAGCTGTATTTCTCTTTAAAGCATGCTGCTTCAATTAAGTATTCCTTTCGTGTGTTCATCCTATATTCATTTGGGCTGCTGCTGCTACACTAGGTAAAGGAAAAATGAATAGTTAGAAGAACTTATGCTAAAAAAATAAGTAAATGTTTGGAGGAAGAACCATTGAATAATGTTTTGAGAATTAGCTTAAGTTTATAATAAGCTTAAAGCTTATTAAAATAATAAAATAAACCTGATTTCATTAGAGGTTATGACAACACCACAAAGCCAGACAGTTCAGCACTGTGAGCTGTCAGCCTTTCATGTTTGTATGTTTGCTAGCATATACTTCAGATAATCATTTTGCACCATTACTGTGAGCTGGAGACTCAGTGTAGGTTGTGATTTTCACGGTGTTACGCCGCTGTAGTCAAACTACTTTTGGAAGAAATGCAGTATAAAAAAGTGTAAGCCCTGATGCAGTTTATTTAAAATTTGAATCCTCACAGCCAGAGCAAAATATATTTGAGGTTTCTTCCCTTTTCTTTTTAACTGTTGAATTTTCAGACCTGGCTGATGGAGGACTGGCATTATATCAAATAAAAGAGAAAATTTTTGAGACCATTTTGGGTTTTTATGGGGTTTTTTTGTGCTATTGAAATAGATACTTTTTACCCTCTCCATGTTTATTACAGGTGAAAAAAAAAGAAAATCAGTATCTCTTGTAATTGTCACAATATTAAGGCAGAAAAACCACAAAGCAGATGAAAATACCCTCTACCAAGTGAAATATAGTGTTAAAACTACAATGAATTGTAGCACAGAAGCCCACTGCATCAACACTGGGAAAGCATGTTAAATCCAAATCTTTTTCTTATAAAGTACATAACTTTGTTTTAGACACAGCAGTTTTCTGATACAAAAAAGGAGTACTTGCTGGAGTAAAATAAGTAAAATTTGGTTCCAGTAATTTGTGAGGTTCTAGTATGAAAATGCTTAGTTAGGGAAACACTGAATAAGCATTATGCTTTTTGTGATGTCAAAATTTAAACTGGTACGGTTACTCTTAGCTTCATTTCATGTCTTTTATATTAATTATTTTAAGAAAAAAGTGTTAATTACCATGCCATTAATAGTATCAGGAAAATATGTGAATGTATTTTCCCAATGGATATTAATAGGGGAAAAAATAAAAAGGCCCAGTTATATAAAATGCCTTAATAATTATGTGGACAACTAGAAAGATATCTAAGTGGCTGCTATTTATATAGTTTCAAGTTTGCCTTTATCTTTATCCTAGTATTTGAAAGTGTGCCTTTGAAAGTTGGGGAAACTGTGGTTTTTAATGTTACTTTTTATATTTCCTTGTTAATTTGAGAAATTTCAGAATTCTTGAGATTCTGAAATCGTTTGAACTGTAGTACGGCTTACACTCTCCCTTATACTATCAGGAAATAAAAAATCTGACCTAGGAGTCAAATCATTTGTAGGCATATTTGATTCTCCATTGTCTTCCTCTGACTCACAGGTGTTATGTTTTATTATCTGGAGAATCCTTTAGTTTTTTATCTCTCTTCCATATCCTGAATCCATTTTCTTTGATGCAGACACTGCCTTGCATGTTCTTTTCAACCTCTGAAAGAGGAGCTGAGAAAGACAAAAGCGTTAAATAGAAATGACAGTCAAGGTGATCCATAGCACTCCTGGAGGGGAGAGTTTGCTGGCAAATAGAGCAAGTGGCAAGTCATACAGCACCCAGGGAGCCCTGCCACGGGTGGTAAGGATGCAAAAATAAAGGTTTTGTTTGTGAATAATTTTCTAATGTCTTGACGCTCCCAATGGTATAAATTACAGAATCTGTCTCTCCAGATGCAGCCAGCTTGTGTGTTGGCACATCTCAGATTCTATATTAAAAAAAAACCCCAGTGAAACTCTTTCCTATTTAGACTTCCCCAATTATCTACTGCCTGTCATAAAAATACTTTGTGATGGCAGTGGTGATTTCTCAATTATTACCATAATTGTGTAAAGCAAATATAGATAATACCAGTACATTGTACCAAGTTATAGACATGATCATTGTATTTTAATTTAGCTGAGAGGATCTGCAAGTGATTTTGGTGGCTGCTCTGAAGCTGTTACATTCTCAGTGGCCTGCTGTTCACCCTGCTCCTTGACCGGCTCCACTATCAGAAACTGTAGATTCAATTCACTGTCATCTCCCAAGTCCTTCAAAGACTTTTTGATCTGTGTCTTTCTGACCTCTCTTGAGATTTACTGCTTAGGCTTGAGCTATATCTTGTAATACCACTGTCCTTCTGACTCCCAGCCCTGTATCACCCAGTTAACCTTCTTGGCTCTCATCACAAACTTCTCTTCATAAAATGTAATTTGAGGTTTCCAATAGTGGGAAAGGTTAGCTTGTTTCTGAACTTAGAAATAGTAGATTTCTGCTAATTAGTCTCTCAGTAGTCTCTTTAAATACAATCCTCTCAAAATACTGAAAACTAAGCTGCTCATTGTCTTGTGCAGTCAGAGTCTCAATCTCTGGCATTAAACTGTTAATGCTACTTACAGACACCAAACCAATAATGTAAATGGGTCAAAACCACTTTTCACTGAAAGTATAGCAGAATTCAGATTAAATCAGTGGTGAAATCTTCATGTGTTAAAAATGGGAGTAATGTCTTGCTTGATGCTTTAAGATGTGGTGTTTTGGGGGATAGCTGGGGGCTTGTTTTGTCTATTTTTTTACTATGCATGTGGAGGAAAGCTGAACGGATTTTTATATAGCCTTATTTGCCCTGGATCAAAGTTCAAAACCAAGTTTTTTCTTCTTCAAATAGTGATAATTTTAATACCTGAAACAATATCTAAGATACTAAATACTATGATAGCTTACTTTGTTCTCAGCTGCTAAGCTCTGGGTGCTTTAGTGGGAGGATTAATCTTAATTTTTGGACTCCTTTGTGTTTACTCCCTAAAATTTCAGAATAAACTTGCAGTAATGGTTAATTCACTTACTTTCCTGCTCCCTAAAAAGATAAATGTTAATCCTCTAGAGGCTTAGAGGTAATCTTAATATTGTATTTTACAGTAATCTCTTTAAAAAACAAAGAATTACAAATGACATTTTAAACTCACTAAGACTTCAGTGATAACTCCCAACAACAAAGAAGAAGCAAGCTTCCTATTTATTTCTGTAACTGCCATATGTGATATGCTAATTAAACAGAGAGCAGATAAACGATGGTATTTTCATGAGACAAGTACAGCTCACTACAGGTAAGCTGTGACTCATTCATCTAAATATGTTTAAAACCAAATGCTAAGAAAAACTAGTTGGCATTCGCAGTAACAGCTTCTTTTCCCCAATGCAAATGGAGTGCATGTTGCTCAGGCATCACTGGATCAGTGCACAGCAGGGAGAGCAGTGTCTGCATGAGGACTGCTTCAATGGGAAAGAGAGAACCTAAAGAATATTCATAAAGAGCAAATTAAAACATCATATGAGGGCTTGATTAGGCTCGACAGCTTTCCTAAAGATATTCTGTTGTTACTAGTGCTTAAGAGCAGCTGAGCGTTTGCGAAAGAGCAGCCTTTCAGTGATGGTGGTGGGTGAGACTCCACATTGCTAATCTTTTTCATTGCCAAGTTGCATACCTATGCTACACCAGACTTTGTGAGGTTAAGTTTATCCCAAAATTTCACATTTACAAATGTTGTGGTAAATGTACTGCCCATAATAATGGTAAAATACAAAAAGCATGTTGCAGGTGATCTTTATGTGGTTTTCTCATACTTGAGGATCATTCAAAGCCTCTGCCTTCTCTGTTTTTTCATCATGTATCTTTGGTGATGCCTTGATGAGCAGACGAAGAAGTACTGTAAGCATGTGCTGGGTGCTTTCTCTTCAGTTTGTGGCTATGAGAAAAAAAAATGACAGTGTATTAGGACTAGTTTGGGATGTATTTCTTGCTATTTAGGCAAAGTCACAAAGCTCCTTTACTCAGTTCAGAGGAATTTCTCTTCCTGCTTTTCTGTGATTATTTTCAAATGACAACCATGTCTGGCCCTGGTGCTTGCAATGTGTTTGGGGCCTCTTAAGTTAGAAGTGAATTATTCTAGGCTCTTATTGTAGATGATAGATAGAGATGAGTACCTGTGAAGGGAATCACAGAGGAACCTCTCTCTTTTTTTGTGAGGTACATATAAAGAACATATGGCAGCAACATTCCTCAGCAAGTGCTTGACCTTAACAGCTGTGACTTATGATCCTATAAGAAAAAGTGTATAACTTAACTGAAGGTTTCAAAGCAGTGTGCAACTGAAAACTGATAGGAATATCGGTTAATGTGTTTACCAGAAATTGTTAAAAAAAAAAAAAAAAGTTGGTATTTCCTAGAATAATTTTGGTCAAAGCAAGTTTTTGTTAATATTGCTAGAAATGCATATTTTTAAAATTTTATGTTAATTTTTTAACAGCTAAACTAAGTAACAATGTAAATGCCTCTTCTTCCCTTGAAAAAAGACAACTGGGTTAAAGTAGGCTGTTGAGATTGCTGGGATATTCACAGGTATTTTGAAATTCGTTTGTTGGAAGCTAGCTTGGAACTTTATTATAAAGGAGCACTGCAAAAAAATCTGCAAAAAATACAGAGGAGTTTCCATGGTCTGAATTGGTCTCTGCCAGCTGGCATTGCTGTGAAGTATTAATGCTTAGGATTTTAGAACTACAAACAGATTGTTCAGCCTCAGTGTCCTCTTAAAAAAGAGGCAATGAGGAGCAGAGGCAATGATGAGCAGAGGCTAAGTGTATAGCGTATCATCAGCCCATTCCCAAACTGCTACTGAAGGTAATGTTGGATGAACAGCTGAAAATTTGGTTAAAGTCAGTGAGAGTTTTGAAGCTTGTGGGAATCAGTAATCAGATGTGGCTTCATATTCAGTCATTATCCAGTCATTCAGTAAGAAAGTGTTGTGAATAATTTGTACCTGACATAGTTCATTTACCTCTTGTGCAGTACCAGAATTATTCTGTTAGCCTACTTTAGAAATAACAAAGGCTCAGCCCAGCATCTCCCACAACTACTCACACAAACAATCTTGTTACAGGGGTCAGTGCTGGCCCATTCTTTTCCACAGCCATGAGAAGCCCCTGGAGAGATTAAGAGTAATCCCATGCTTGTTTTATGTTTTCCAAGTTTGAGTTTCTCCAAGAATTAAATTCTTAGAGGAAGTGCAAAACTAGTTCTATGAGCTTGGTTTTGCAACGCAGCAGAAAAACAATGAAGTGTGCAACAGTAGCATCTTCTCTTGTTTTCCAGGTCCATGGGGGAGATGTATGGGAGATGAATGCGGCCCGGGTGGTATCCAGACACGAGCGGTGTGGTGTGCCCACGTGGAGGGCTGGACCACACTGCCCACAAACTGCAAGCAGCCAGAGCGGCCGGACAACCAGCAGAGCTGTTTTCGGGTCTGTGACTGGCACAAGGAGCTGTACGACTGGCAGATCGGCAGCTGGAACCAGTGCCGGCCCGTTCTTTCCCGCAGCCATGAGAAGCCCCTGGAGTGCATCAGAGGGGAGGAAGGGATCCAGACGAGGGACATCACCTGTATCCAGAAGTCCAATGGGGTGCCAGCTGAGGATGTCATCTGCGAGTACTTTGAGCCGAAGCCCCGCCAGGAGCAGGGATGCCTCATCCCATGCCGGCAGGACTGCATTGTGGCTGAATTTGCGCCCTGGTCGGAGTGCTCAAAGACCTGTGGAAATGGGCTTCAGCATCGAACTCGGCATGTTGTGGCTCCACCGCAGTTTGGTGGGTCTGCCTGTCCTAACCTCACCGAATTTCAGATCTGTCAGTCTAGCCCATGCGCTGTTGAAGAAAGCCTGTATAGCCTAAACGTGGGGCCTTGGAGCGCATGCTCAGTGCCACATTCAAGACAAATAAGGCAAACGAGGAAAAGAGGGAAGAACAAAGACAAGGAAAAGGACAGAGAAAAGGCAGTTCGGGATCCTGAGGCTCGTGAGTTAATTAAGAAGAAGAGGAATAGAAACAGACAGAATAGACAGGAGAACAAATACTGGGACATACAAATTGGGTACCAAACCAGGCAAGTCACGTGTACTCACAGAAATGGGAAAACTGCTGCTCTGAGGTAACCACTACTTATTAATTTGCACCTTTTTATTTTTCTCTGTTAAAGTCAAGCAAGTATAAGTGCACATTGGTATTATTATACAAAATCCTGAATCTTAATATGAAGCATATGTTATTTCCAATATGATCATCTCTTACCAAGTTCAAGATGTTTCTATGACATGAAACATGCAAACTGTGCTGGTGACAACAATAAGCATCACAAAAATGTGCATTGTTAAAACTACTCTAACTCCCTAGCCTCTGTTTGTGTAAATAAATTGCCCCTAAAAGCAATTTGTCAAATGCCTGCACTGTTTCTGTGGGGAAGTTTTTGCTCTCTAACACATCATGCATGTTTGGAAGAGGTGATGTTACTGCTTTTAAGGCTCTGGGCACAAAGACTAACAGGAAACTGGGCTGGGTCAGTCTCACAATAAAACAGAAAACAGAGGAAGATGCTGCATGAGGAGGCAGTATCTATTCTTTTGAAGAGCATGAAATACTGTTTGTCCTTCTTCTTGATTCCTGTAACAAAATTCCTGAAAGGGAGACGTGAAACCTCTTTGTTTCTAACATGTACTTCCTCTTTTTCTTTCTTCACTGCACCTTTAGGCTGTCTGGTTTTTTGTTCATTTGGTTGGTTGATTTTTTTTTTCCCCTGATTTCTTATTTACTTATTTATTGTTTTACTTTTCAAGAGGTTTGGCAGTTACAGATCTTTTCATAACTTTTTCCATCAGCTGGGTACATTTCTGCAACCGTGTTATCTTCCACTTCTTTGTTTTACCTGGTGTTATCTTGCTAGCTCACGTTTTTTCCTTTCTATCCGCGAGACTGTTTTTGTCCAACTCAAATACCTTCTTTCAGTCTAGTGTGTCTTTTCCTGTCTTTGATGTGTTTCTATTTCCTTTTAGTTCAATGCATGATTAATCAATTTTACTTCAACTTTGAAATGATTAAGATATCTTGCTGAATGAGGCTGGCACCTGTTGCTGCTAGGTTAATGTTTATGAACTTTATTCAGAATATTTGACTTTGGAGTATTTGTTGTGCCAGTTAAACATTCTATCACAGAACTTGGAATTTCTTCAACCTTTCCTATCAGAAACCATATAGTATAGTTTTTCAAGTGTAGTAAACATTTTTCAGGTGTATTTCCTTTCAAGAGAGGACCCAGCAGTAAAACAGAAAAGTGATGAAAGGTTCCTGGCATAAGAGAAGAGCTGAAAGATTTGGGTTGTTTAATTGGAATGAGAGACGTATGAATGAAGAGGTAAAGTGTTTATGGGTGCGTAAAAACCTGTCACGAGGGAGAATGGAACAAGCTATTATCTCTATATTATGGATATATGGGAAAAGGATTAATGGGCTAATCACAGCAGTGCTGAATGCGGTTAGGCTTCTCAATAGTAGTGAATAGTGAAAAGCTGGAAAAGATTGCCTGGGGGATGTGTGGCACCTCCATCTTTGAAGCTTTGTAAGAATAGGCTAGAAATGCGTGTGTCACAACGTAACACCTCGAGGAACTAGCAGCTAGGAAATAGGGGGTGACTGTATAGGTTTTTTGGAGTCTCTCCTAGCTCTGTTTTTCTGCAGTGTTTTCCAGCTTCAACCCTTACTTGAATGAATGTCTGTATGTTGTAGTTTAAGCTGGTAACTCAGAACCACACAGCTGCTCGCTCCCCCCTTTCTTTCCCCCCGACGCCTGTCGGGATGGGGAGGAGATTTGAAAGAATGTAAATCCCGCAGGTTGAGATAAGAACAGGTCAGTAACTAGAGTATAATACAAAACTATTACTACTACCACTAATAATAATGATGATAAGGGACAGAATATAAAACTAAAAAAGGAAAAAAACACCTCAAAACCAACCCGCAAACAAAAAAACCCAACAATAAACACAAGTGATGCACAATATAGTTGCTCCCCACCTGCCGACTGACACCCAGCCCTACCCAAGCATTGATCTGCCCTTCTGGATAACTCCCTGCAGTTTATATACTGGGCATGACGTGCTATGGTATGGAATACCCCTTTGGCTAGTCTGGGTCAGGTGTCCTGTCTCTGCTTCCTCCCGGCTTCCTGTGCCCCTCCCCACTGTCAGAGCATGAGAGGCTGAGAAAGTCCTTGGCTTAGAGTAATCTTTACTTAGCAACAACTGAAAAGAACAGTGTGCTATCAGCATTGTTCTCAGGCAAAAGTCAAAACCACAGCACTGCACCAGCTACTGAGAAGGAGAAAAATGACTGCTACTGCTGAACCCAGGACACTGTACAACCCATCTCAAAGTCAGCTTGCACACACAGTTCCAGATGTTGGCTACAGCACTGTCTCAGTGCTGGTTCAGGAAGAGGTTGCCTTGACCCCTTCCTTTTCCAGCCTCACATCATGAAGCACACTGTGCCATGTCTGGAACATCATTATCCGTTAAATACAGGGAATAATTTACTAAATGTATCAGTTGCTAGCAGATACCAGTCAGCCACTATGTTTGAAAGTCCTCAAGTTTTTGTAAGGTTAAAGAAATAATTCAGAACTACCATATTTAAAAAAAACATTAAAAGAAAGTGTTGGGGGGAGGGAAACATTCATGTGCTGAGGCTCTGATGAATGGTAAAAGAAAGTAAAAGTATAATTGGAAGTTAATGGCATACTTTAGCCATCATTTTTACACTCCTGAATTTGCTCAGATCAGTAATACTGTCTTAATTTCAGATACCTCTGTGTTATATCATATATTCACATTTCAGGCTGTAGCAGGGAATTGGATGAAACCCTGTTGCCTGAGGCAGTGAAACAATAGATAATACAGTGTAGGAGTGATTCTTCACAGGGGAGAAAATGATACAAATAGTGCAGTGGACATTTTGATGTCTAAAGAATATAATTTCATGTTGTAAATGCGCAAATGATTTCTAATAGTCTTCCTGTCAAGTTTAACACAGAATCTTTTTCTCCAGCTGCATAGTGAAACCAAGAAAGTTTGATTAAATGACTCGTGTGAAATTCTGTCACTGAAGCCTTAGCTTTTAGAAACCTATCTTTGTATACCTATATATCGATTTGTTTCACTTATACTGCACTCTTCACTAAGTGGTCAAATGCTTTATTCTATGATTTACATTCCAGAATCTCAGCAATAGAATTATTTTTCTGCCCAGGTTGTCAGTGCAGCCAGCTCAAATGATTTTGTAATCTCCATCACACAGTAACTGTGTTACTAAATAGAACAGACAAGTAAGGTGACTAGAAAACCTGCTGTGCTCATATGAAATGCTCTTCAGGTTGAGTAGTCCATTTTAAGGGAGTTTTGACTTTAGCAATCAGAAACAATCAGCCCCCTGGCAGCATGACTGAAAGAAGAAGAAAAACCCTCAGGCTAGTCATATTTTTTTGCAGAGGTAGCAAAATTGATATAGTATAAAAAGTGTTTCAAAAAAACAAGTTTCAGAAGGGTGCTCCAGAGGAAATGGTTCTGTAATGCTGTCAGCAAAACTTCAAAGAGGCGAATTCTCCCGACACTCAGCACACCAGGCATGATAAAGAGAAGTGAAACAAGAAAATCAAAGTGTAATTTATATGCTTTATTGCCGAGTGAACAATACGTAGTCTCCCGTGAAGGATGAAATATTGGATTTTGTATTGCTCATTCTGCAATAATGTGTGTGTTACATGGCCTGTATTTTTTTTACGTTTCCCCTAGTCTGAAATTCTGTGCACCGATAATATTTTAAAAATAGAAATGTTGGAGAAGACTATTAATGTTGGACAATTCGATTATTAAAGGTGACTTAGAAAATGACTGCTCTGGATAGCTAACAAAATCTGGACAGTGTTGCTGCTAGTGTAAAGGTCAATACTGATTCTCTGAAATGTTTCCTCTTTTTTTGATGAAAGTGGAGTTTGCCCAGGGTCCTACAGAGAGGTATCAGACAGCAAACTGTCAATGTAGAGAAACATAAAATGTATGTAAAAGTTCATTTTGAGTTACAAATCTGCGCTATTACAAGTTGTGATGATAGTGCCTCATGTTAAGCTCGTAATTTTCTATTGTTATATATTCTCTGGTTTTGCTCTCTTCTACTCTGCCAAATTGTTACCATTGGGTCTCAAACATTTCCTCACAATTGTCTTTCTGAGTGGACTTTGGGGGAAAGTTTAGCAAAAATGTTTTGGCTGGTTTTGTACAAGTCTAAGAAAAAAATATTTTTTTTTTAGCAGTGTTTAATTCATACAACCATTCTATTGAGATGCTTTGATAAAACCCCACTGAAATGGGTAAAAAATTTGATATTTGGAAGGACTGGAGCAGGTTATGAGCACAGACATTTATTAACTGTAAGAACATGAATAGAACTAG
Organism: Coracopsis vasa; assembly: GCA_026283785.1. Taxonomy (NCBI): domain Eukaryota; kingdom Metazoa; phylum Chordata; class Aves; order Psittaciformes; family Psittacidae; genus Coracopsis; species Coracopsis vasa. Next base: position 19,976 of record JANHGB010034049.1, read on the forward strand.
TGTCTTCTTGGCCTGGATGTTTCTGCACATCAGCAAAGATTTTGAAATTCACTGGCAAAGTGCATCAAGTTCCGCTGTAGCAGTTGACCTACAGGTGTGGAGACAGTCTGCAACTGCTAAAAATCACTTTGGCTGCAGTCCACAGAACTGGTTCATATTCCCTTGATAGCACCTCTGTGGCAGAGACGTGTTTGTGAAGTTGACCATTATTGGTGACTTGAAGTAAGAATTCAAGTAAAAAAAAATACAATTTTAGATATATTTCTTTGTGCTGGGAAATTCAGCTAACTTCACATAGACCTGTATCTGCTTAAAGCACAGCCACTGTATTCACCACTGGCAACAAGTCTTAAGCTGAATACCCAGAGACTGAGGAATTGGAAAATGGCCAACATAATATTTAGGCTAATGAGCAAGTGATATTCAGGATGCACGTGCAGAAAAAGAGAGAGAATCTGTTCCTCTAGGATGGCATTTAAACTTTGTCTTTCCAGGTCCTGAAACTTCCTAATCCAAGTGCTTAATTTCCAAATCACACAAGAAATGCCTCCATCCTCTTTATGGACTCTCATTCTTTTAAGTTATAGACTGTGTGAAGGAGGAAGATTAAAAGACATGCAGCATAAACCTGTTTCTTTCTTTGTGCCATTGATTTGGAGAAGCAGACAAGTCTTCCTGAGGTGTATGCTGTCAGACAGCAAACAGAAGAAAGACTCAAACATACTACAGCAGCTCAGTTTGTTGCACGCTGTTAATGCATCCCTTACTTAGAAAAAGCCTCTCTGTACTTCTCTGAGTAGCTCCATGAGGCAACAGGCAGAAAGGGTGATGTGTATGAAGGTGGCAGTGGAGTAGCTTTAAGAAGACAGACTGCAAGAAGGTGAAGGAATAGCAATGCAGAGAGGACAGGTTGTAGAGATGAAAGAGCGTAAGCAACCTTTAGCTTATTTGTTGAAGACCAGATGGAAGCATGTTTGTTTACAGGTGTTTTATGTTACTGGAAAGGCAGCTCTGAAGTTGTTTTTGGAGAGGAAGCCTCTAAGCTCACCACACTATAATGTCTTAGAAGCCATAAGTGGTTAATTAACAGAACTTCTATAAATGTAACATATTTGGATAATAAGATACATACAGTGATCTTGATAAATTGACTTGAAATCACTTAATGCACAGGCTTTTAACAAATGGAGAACAGGGAATAAGAAAGTAATCTCAGAAGAAAAACTTCCTGATAACTAAACAACAGCATGGTAATTGTCAGATGCATTGGGATAATAAAAATGTAAAATATTATTAGAGAAACAGAATGCAAACATATTGCTCTCCTAACATTTTCCACTGTGCTTTTAGAATTTCCATGAATTTGAAAGTCAAAAGCATCCTGTAGATTTTTAATGTGATTTTGGTGGAGACAGTGGTTTCTGTGGGTATGTGTATTATTCACTGGGTGTTCCTTTCTATTCTAAGCACCTGCTCCATCATCTTACTGAGGCTGCTGTTTTGACAGTGGCTTGTCAGTATTGCTGTATGTTTGACATACAATGCCAAAATCCAGATTTAAGGTGGAAACATACACACTGTGCTGAATAATTGAAACAGCAGCAATGAACCATTTTTCTTCATACCATATTTTAAGTCTTTTCATATAGTGAACAGTTGTTCTGTCATTTAGATGTATGACATTCATAAGTTTCTGTGGAATGCATCAAGATTGGATGCCTTTCTAGAATACATTTTTTATTCAAATACCAGTTACTGGTCTTTCTTAGCAAAATATAATAGCTTGTAATGTAATAAGGGTTGAACTACATGTTCTGATAACCTCTTGTGGCCATAAATCCTATGAATGAAAAAATGAATTCTGTGAATGAATGCTATCTTGAATTTCTAGCCTTAATTTAGTAAGAGATAAGAGGCACAGTGGTAAATGGAATTAGGCATTGAGATCTTTAATGAAAATTCTCCTGCACTGTACATTTATACATCTTTTCTGCCTTGTTGTCAGAGAATTTTTATTTTAATTGGTTTCAATATACCTAAATAAATATGAATCAAACAATATTTTTCTAAATTATTGATATCTTAGTATCATATAGTCTGTAAATAGTCCTATAAGGAAAAACTAGAATGTATTACATGTTTAGAATTATTTTGGTTTTTTCTATTACGTGACAGCTAAACGTAGAATGTAGAGTATGCTCCTGTTTTCTTGATGAGCTTTTTAAAGTTATGGTACACCATCTCAGCTGAGTATCCTCCTGGAAGATACTGTTACCCAGGGAGTGGGGGACTGCACAGCATGGGAAGTCACAGAGTTCAGCTCCACTTGCAGATCCCCAAAATGGCATAGTTAGGCACTTCAATGCCTTTCAGTGCTCCCACTGACAATAAGATGTCCAGCCTACCACCTAATGACCACTTTTATCCAAATGTTGGAGACTGATAGGAAACTAGTGATACTGTCAAAGCTAAGTGTCAATACTGGGAACAAATCTAAAATAATATCTGAAACATAACTAATAATAGTAGTATAATTTTCAGTAATATTTTTTATTATTAACTTCAATATTGTATATTTTTATTCAAGAAGTTCAGCATTGTGTTTATTTTTTCCTTGCTGGTAACTCCATGCATCTAACTGTTAGGGTCAAAGTAAATCGGGATTAATGCTATGTAACAAAAATTCCCACTGACAAAGGGAGATCCCCTTCCACCCCCGCCCCCCCCAAAGCTTTAAAAAGTCATCTGTGTAGATTATTGCTGAATAACCTGCTCTACCAGTTTTAAAGTTATCTATAGCATGGGATGTGCATACATGTCACTATCATTGAATTGTGAAAGACAGTACCTCTCCCTAAACACTTCTGCTTTCTTGGCTTCTTAGACACTCATGGTATCTGCAACAGCCCCACAGCAGCCGTTGTTACCCCTTGTTTGGGTGTAGTAGAACTTTTTGTTGCTTTGCCTGTATTAGCCAATATATTTTTTCTTGATACAGTAGTTGTTATCACCGTTTTCTCTTTTCCCGTAATGTAGATAGCCTGAGTGGTTTTGGGGTTTTTTCCAAAGTTGTTTTGGCTGTGACTCTTTGTTGGCAGAATTAAAGTTATGAAAGGATCATGGGAAAGTAGTCTTGTGAAAAGCACTTAGGTGGACAGTACTTAAATTGTAAATGAATAAAAGTGACCTCATTGTTTTTGTGATTATAACAGCCCATTATACCGTGAGGTACTAACAGTTTCTCAGAACAATGTACAATATGACCAATACTAAACAGTGCAGCTGCAAGGAAAATGAATCAGCACTATGTCATGAGGGATAGACACTCGTTGCATCTGCCATTAGGAAAAAATACAGACAGTGTATTTTCACTAACTTCTTTAAAGAAATAAGCGTGTACTAACCATAAACTGAAACTGTCAAAGATGACTAGACCTTACAAATGACATTTTATATCTTCAGAGTAATTTATGGGAATTATCTAAGCTCTGGATGTATATCACCTTTCTACTATTTCTGCTGTATAGTACTTGTTCCTTAAACAGAATTATTTTTTAAATTTAATTTTATTTATGATAAACTATATTTTCTCTTTTTTTTTTTTCTGAAAATGGAGTAGTCTTCTTCAAAATCCAGCTGTACCTTTAAACTAGGAATGACATAAGGTTAATTTGATTGTTTTGCTTTAGAGGTTAATGCATCCAGCAGGCTGTATGAAGTCTGAGAACACTGTATAGAAGATAAATACCATATTGCAGTACACTGAGACATTGTACTTGATTCTTGCCTCTATATGTTATCTCCAAAATGACCTTTACTCATGCGGACCATCATTTAACGTTCCATGGTAGTCAGATACAGAGCAAGGAGACCCTATACATGCAACATTAAGATCTGGATTTAGTCCCAAAGAACAAGGATTTATATTCAGCATGTATATTACTGGGTTTACTCAGGCCCCCTTACCAGTAGAGTGATCATTCTAGGTTGCCATAGAAAATGACACACATGATTTTACCTTTTGACCTGACCAGGTTACTTCTGCAAGGTAGTTCTGTTAGCGGGTATGAGGATCTAGGCTGTGGGACTGTCCACAAGCAGTCTGATTTCCCAGCAGTGTAAGCCTGAGCTTTTCTAGGATGCGATGCTAATAACCAGTGTGGTACATGTCTTACCCCTTCACTGTGAGGTTACAGTTGCAAGAAGCAGGTGCAGTGTTTGGAAAGTGTTCCTTAGACTCTCTCATTTCTTTTAGCAATCTACTGAGATTTAAGCAAACTTCAAGCAATCTACTGAATTTCTCTCTACTGAGAAAAGTAAAATGCACTTGTATTCAAATCCTGCTTTAATTTCTTTATTGTTCTAAGGATTCTTTAGGAGCTGGATCAGTGTTCATTCATGGCCATAGGATGTCTTGCAACGACATCCTTTTTGTCCAGCTTAGTGGTTTGTTTTTGTGCGGTTTTTAATTGTTACTTATTTGGATCACAAAATTACTTACTGATTCTTTTCCAAAAGCTTCCTCTAGCTTTAGTTTGCCCTTCAGCCAAAAATGTAGCCTCTACGAGCTTGCTTCTATGTATTGGTGTTTGTGCATGTAATTTTGGTTTTCAAGTGCTAAATTAACATCTAGTTCTGTGTTCTCTAAGCAATTTGTCACTGTTCCAAGTCCTTCTGCAGACAAGTTTGTTTGGTCAAATGGACTTGTATGTCAATAGTTTTCATCTTGTGGCTGGTGAGAAAGATTGAAAACCATTTTGCTAATGGTGTTCAATGATGTAATGTCTCATGAGATCACAAGAATTCCGAGAGACTCTCATGGTTCCTGATGATAAAGCTGGTTGTGGGAGATGCCTGATGGTGTGCAGGACATACAAGGCCAGGAAATGGTTAAATTATTCTGCTCTGAGGGAGCCCACTGTGATTTCTTTTATCTGCCAGATAGTCTTTGCTTTTCTTATTATTTGGATAAAGCTACTTTGAAACCCATTGGAGGATTCTGGATTTCTTTAGCATGTTGATTGTGCTTTGATCTGAAACCTTCAGAAGCAGCTCCCTCTTCCTGCTGAACCTCCTCATATCACACTCAATATGGGTTTCTTTCCAGACAGTTACTTTAGGTTTTGGTTATATATTCTTCACTCCTCTCAAGTTTTTAATTCATTCATTCAATCTTGGGTGTTCAAAACATATTATGTTGTTGGAGTTAGCTTTGGAATACAAGCAGAGCTTGTATTTTCTTCTAAAAATGGAGTAGCCATCTTCAAAGAGAATGATAAATTTTCTTCCCAAAGGGTACTGGGATTGAACTCCTCAGCAGAGAGTGGGTTCTGATCCCACAGCCCTTCCTGATCATGAAGAGCATGTGGTATCTAATCTCTCTATATAGTATGAGAGAGGCAAGGACAGGAAGAATGCCATTTCTTCCTAGTTTTTTTGTGTGGTGTCTGACAATGTAGATGTCTGTTGAGTGTGTCTTGTTAATGCCTGCTTTCATACTAAGCTCTCATGAGAATGATAAGATACGGGAGTGTCTGCTTTTCACACCGGGTTGGCCGTGGCAGGACGGGAGCAGGCTGGGCAGACCTGTAGGTGGAGCTACAGGGAACTTTAGAGTCACAGGAATGAAGAGCCTGTGGACATAATGCACTACCACGTCAAATACTGACACAGGCTTAAAAGATCACAGTTTTCATTTTGCAGGCAAATTCCACTTAAGCCCTTTTCAGTCCAGGTCTGACCCATAGCTTTTGTTTCCCATGAGTGCCAAAAGTTTATGTTGGCATCAGTCTCCTGCCTGAATCATAGCCATGTTATTAATTGCAGAACAATGGAAATCTCTGTATGTAATCAAATGGGAAATCAGCTAGAGAAAAAGGTAAATATATCAGAATTCCTGGAGAATGAATGTGAATTAAAATAAGGAGTATGGATTAAAATAAGTAACAATAGCTGTGAAAATGTTGTTTAAAAAAAACCCTAACAAAGCTGAATGTTGATAATGGTGAAGAAACGGAGAAAATATAGCAAAATAATGCAGACAAAAATTATTAAAGAGACTGTTTGTCTTGTGTTAACCTTGTCAATTGGGCTTTATTACTTTACATTATAGGTAAAACCAGTAAATGGTAGTTCTTGTTAAATATTAGAACTGGGTGAATTGATTTAATAATTTGGAAAAGATGTTCTTCACTGTACAAATGTAGATTTAAATTGGAAACCTCACATTGGAGCTGTGTTACATTTGACCATGAAGAGCAGCTGTATCAGGAAGAGCACCAAATTCATTTTCAGAATTGTGTCTTCTTAATGCATTGGATATGTGGACTCATATTTCCATTAACTTCTAAATTGTACAGATGGTAATGAGCAGATACTTTGGAAGTGTCCTCAGAACGTCGAACAGCCTTCAAATCCAGGACAGTTTTGCATCTCAAAGTTGCACATGCGATAGGAAGGATCTGTAATTGCAGGGTATAACTGTAATCAAATACAATGAGACTAAATCAAAGTAAACTCTTGAACCTAGCAAAGAAACAATTGAGGAGAGAGCTCTTAGAAGTCTCTAAGCTCACAAATGCTACAGAGAAAGTGATCAAGAGCATGGTTATGCAAGGCCTGAAGCCAGAAAATTAAATTAACAGAACAATGTAAAAGCAAAACCAGCTATCTACAGTTATTGGTGAGCAAAAAGGGTGTGTAACTCATTGATTTCAAGATGATGTAAATGCAGAAATCTTATCTGTGTTCAGAAAGCGTTTATACTAATTCATGGAGGAAAACTCTATAAAGGGCTCTTCACTGCAAATACACAACTTATTTTCAGGAAATCTTTAAGCCACAGTTTGCTGGAAAACTGAAGGATATGTTGGGAAAGTGTGACCAAATACTTGCCATTTTCCCACTTTTGTCCTTCATTTGCTACTGCCAAGGCAGGTATGAGAACAAATGGATTATTAGTTAGAACCATTCAACCATTCTTATGTTGCTGTTCATGTTTTCTCATTAACTCTTCTTTCTGGTAATCAGTCCAATATGGTATGGGAGAAACACCAGCAAAAGTACAAAATCTTAGTTGTATGAGTAAGTTATGTAGAGTTATAGAGTGAAATGGGTCCTGTTCCCTTTCTTAAAACCTGTATATTTTTCCTATTCATTCATCATAAATTTAAAGTCTTATGGTCAGTCATTACCATGCATTTGGTTTATGCACGCAGGATGCATGGCTTTATCTACTGGAAAAATAATAATTAAAAAAAAAAACCACAACTTTTTTCCTGGTTGAGCTTATTGAGGAAGAAATTTTAATGATCTTTTCCATGACTTTTCTATGCAATTTAAAAGATTAATTTGAAACAGAGATTGGCGTATAAAATCAGGTTATCCAGTTTTGGGGGGTTTTTTTGGTTTTTTGTTTTTGTTTTTTGTTTTTGTTTTTGTTTTTTTTTTAAATTAAAATCAGGATTCACTCTCAAATAGAAATTCAGGATACCTCAGAAAAACTTGGTTTACCTCTTGACTAGTCTAATTCTATCACACATTTAAAAGCTCATCTTCCAAAGAAGAGACTGCTTTCAGCTGCACAGCTTGCTCATTTGTACACAGGTACTATGATGCTGTCTGCTCCAGGCATATACCTCGAGCTTCACTCTCTATGTGACTATAGCCTTAATTATCCCATAAATTACTTTGAAATCCCCAGGGGAAACTTTTCTATCCAAAGTAATACTTATTTTTTATTTATTGCTGTAAGAGCAAACGTGAAGGTATGGAACGTGCGTAGACACAAATTCCTGCCCACACATGTCCACAAGAGATTGAGCAGCAATTATGCTCTGTATTTTGCCCTTTGAGCCATCACTGCCTTTTTCTTTATTTCGTTTATCTAATCTAAGTTTTTGAGGTTGAGGAATAGGTTTGATGTTGGCTTAGTAGCAACAGGGATTATTCATCTCCTATGATGTTTTATTTTGCTTGGAGTTGCCTTCTCTTTCCACTATGTCATCTATGTGCTTAGATGTGCTTATACCTTAAGCTTGAACTCCCTGCTATTATCTGTCTATTGTCTGAAATGGTACTTTCTCAAACTACAGCCTTACTTCATATTGTATAATGCCCTCTTCCCTGCCAAAAGACAGACACTCAGGACGCTGTTGTTTGAGTGTATTTAATAGTTGAGAGCAAGTTCCTGCAGCCTTTACATGTTATCCGTGTGCTACCTCTTCTTGTATCCAGTCTGTTCTGTTGACTTATAACAGCATTTTAATACAAGTAATATAATTTTTTTTGAGCTTCCCAAGCAATTATCTGGATAGAACTGTATAGACTGATAGTGAGGACTTACTTGTGTACTCCCTGCACTTTCTGAATGACTAGCTTTGCATGTAGTGTATACTTAAATGTTACTGAAGGTACACAGAGCATGGAGAATTTTGATGCAGAACTACCAGTGGATTGTGTAGTATCATGAAATGACTATTAACTGTCTATTTTTATCTTCTGATTTGTTACCTGCCCATTTGTTTTTCTCTTGTGAGAAGATTCATCCAAATTTGGGTAACTAAGTCAAGTGCATAAGTCCATCAAAAAAGTAGAGAGTGATTTACATGAAATTAAGCTGTGATTAAACTATTTTTTCAGATCAAATCTGTAACACAGAGAAGACACTATTTTGTGTAACAGACATTCCCAGGTTTCAATTGGGAATCAATCTATGGAGTTTCTAGGATCAGACTTCTGAAGGAAATGTGACAGACCTTCTCAGCTAATGTAGTACATATGCTGAACTTTTTAAGTGTCATATGTATCTTCCAGCATTACTGAATTTTTATGCAATTCAGTATTAGCATGTTTAATTATGAATATCTGTTTATATATTGTAGTCTGCACTGACAGGTGTGCGAAACATCTCTTGGTTAGATAAAGTTTCAAAATCTTGCAAATATTTTAAAGGTGTGAAGAGTACAAAAGGAAGAAAAAATATCCTTGAAACATGAGAGGGGACTTTGAAACATCAAATTAATTGTTTCAAAAATTTTCTGGGAGAGGGGGATGCATAGAGATGCAATATGAAATTAAATATAAATTGTTTTAGTTGCAGGTAACAGGTTTACATGCACTTGGGATAGCGAAAGGTGGTAGTGAGGGAAAGGATTTGTAATCTGCTCTAGAAGCTACTTTATTACCTTCAAAGAGATTGAAGCACTTCCATAATCATTTACTTATCTGGAGAGTTTTAACTGGGTCTTGTTTATAGAGATTTGTGGTACTGCGAGTTTAAATGTGATGCTTCTCTAGTCCCTGCTTGATCTGGAATGCAACACATCTGCTCCCTGCAGCACAGAATCATAGAATCAACTATGCTGGAAAACATGAAGGACAACTCTTGATAATGGCCATTTGCGATTAGTTTCTTTAGCTTGTTTAAAGAAAACCATGTGTTAAAAGAACTAACAGCAGCTAATTTGCTTGTCTAACACTTCTTTTGCTAATTGCAACCGTCTCTGCCCCCTCACAAAAATAATATGACTATGTATAACAGTAAAGAGGTTGTTTGCTGGTGACTTACAACAGTATCGGTTATTTGTCAGTGTTTACGTAATACTGCAAGTGGTGCATGGTTTTAATAAGCAAGCAAAAAAATAAATGGATAACTCACTTTGCCTCTTGTTTATCTCCCTAGTATTATTTATGTTCTGGTTACAAGAACTTAAGAACTTAATTGGTTTATATTTCATTTTAAATTGATTAATTTTATAAGTAAATATTGGAAGTGAGGCATGCTTTAACATACTTTTAACATGCTTTGACGCTTTAACTCTGTCAACGATCATAAATAAATAATGGGATTATTAACATGGTACAGTTATTGTTGGGTCTTCTTCTTGCCCACATATGGAAATAATAACAAAAGAGATAAAATTACCCATTCTAATTATATAAGCTATATCAACAACAGGTTTTAATAAAAAGTAAAATGAGCATGAAGTGGAAGCCTGCTGAATCTATGCCATTGACCAAATAACTCTTCATCCAAGTCCTGTCAACAAATCTATGTCTAAATTTTAAAAAACATTTTACGTCATGACCCAGAGAAAGAATTCAGCATTATGGCATTCAGGATTATAGGGGAACTGAAAAGCAAGAAACTTCAAGAGGCCTTTTTCCATATGTAGCAATTGAAGTTTAAGGATCTGTGAAATGAAAATTTGTTGCCTAAAGCTGCAGCAATGACTGTTGGCTTACTTGACTTGTAAGTGTCTGGAATCTATTCTAATCTTTCAGGAATCATAGAATCATAGAATGGTGAGGTTTGGAAGGGACCTTAAAGATCATCTACTTCCAACTAGTTCCACCTCCACTGCCACGGGCAGGGGCACTTCCACCAGACCAGGTTGCTCAAAGCCCTGTCCAACCTGGCCTTGAACACTGCTAGGGCTGGAACATTCCCAGCTTCTCTGGGCAACCTATGCCCCTGCCTCACCACCCTCACAGTAAGGAATTTCTTTCAAGTATCTAAATCTACCGTCTGTCAGTTTAAAGCTGTCACCCCTTGCCTTATCACAAGGGTCTGTAAAAAGTCCCTCTCCAGCTTTCTTGTAGGCCACCTTTAGATACAGGAAGACTGCTATGAGGTCTGTAAGTAACTATATCTTTAAAAATAAAGAAATATCATTAGTTTGCAGGGATGGCCTTAATTTTTAATGGAGTTGATTGAAAACTTTCTGTTAAAGAGGTTTTTTCAATTATGGGTTTAGAAAAACTTTTTTTTTTTTTTTTATTCAGGACATGGGCTCGATTTTTTTTTACAATTTTTTACATTAGTTCAGAAAATTTGTGATAAAAAAATCTTTTGCAATTTAACTAGCTCAGAATATTATTTTTTTTTTTTATGATAAGTTCGTTAGTTTTGAGCTCAATTGCAGCTCATGGTCTCCTTTCTCTTATGTATCACTCACCCTAAAGAACTTTCATCCCTTTGTGTTGTGGTGGAGGTTTCCCTTATGAGGGAAGGAAACAATTTCTGCATGGACCTGTATGGGAATCACAGCCAGTGATAGCCAGGGACACCTTTAGGGTTCATGGCAGTTAAGGGACAGAGGCAGATTGAAAGTAGCTTCATTGAAGAAAGATTTTTTAATTTATTTAGTAAAACAACTTCTGAGAATGAATATTAGTCATTCTCATGTAGCATGTCTCTCAAATTAGTTCTGAAGCACATACAAAGCTGACGGAGTATTACACATCATTAATCTCTTCACTCCTCACTGAAGCTACTTTATGGTGGCAATTTTGCCTGTGTTCCCTGGCAATATGTGCCTGTAATTAAACTTGGCCTCAGTCACAATACCAATGAAGAGGCTGGTGTTTTCTGCTCTCGAAGGAGTCACTTTGGAAAGGAACTTGGGAGGTGATGATATGTCATCTGTTCTCACGAATGATTTGCAAATACTGCCCATGTTAGAATCCATAAGGAGTAGATCTTTTTTCCAGTCATTAAAATGTGTGTCTTTGTGGGATGAGTCTATATGTTCTGTCAAAGGTACAGAAAGTGCTATATTGAATTTGACTGTACTGTAGTCCTGTGCCAGATGGGGCTACATGAAGGTGAAAAGACTCCATTATTAAAGAACAGTGTTCTAAAAAGCTTTGAGTGTTTTTCAACCCAAACAGGGCATAGGTTCTGTCTTTAAGCAGAATAAATGTTGTCTATCATGTATTAGGGTTTCTCCCATACCCCCTTATCTTTCACATAATAAGGATGTAAGAAATCTCCCACTGAGTAATCTCCTATGTTCTGTCAAGCCCATCAGTGTCTCCAGTCTATTGTTTCCAGCAGTGGTAAAGGGAGATTCTATTTAAAGACCAAGAATATGAGGCCTGGCTGCCTTTTACAGTCCACTCCGTTTGTATTTCTCTAGTATCCGAAGTCAATGTATTAGGGATGGTGGCTACTATATGACTGCCTAGTCATTTTAGTATCAATATACAGATCTATTGCCCACAAATTCATCTAACCTCTTTGTGAACCTGCTGATACTGTCTGTCTCCACAACCCGGATGTTCTGTTAACAAGTTTTATAATTGCACTGCCTCTTGTGTACAGAAATGTGCTCTTGAATCTCCTATTAGCCTCATTCACTACTTCTAGTATTACAAAATACTGTTAATAGGAGTTCAACATGTTGTTGCATATATGAGTAAGGCAAAATTTTGTATAGCAACAAAATTGTTGTAAATATTCATTGTTCTGTATTATTTTGTATTCTATTACAAGGAAAAAAAAATGGCCTTTGTTGTGTTTTTTATAGGACTGATATGGAACAGAACGTTTCATTGTGCCAGCTGCAGTGCCAGTAAATCTTTTCCCTGCCTGTTTACTTCAGAAGTGAGAGTTTTATTCCAAAACAGACACAATAGATATATTTATGTTGTAATTATAATTAAAAAGTTAAAGTTATGATCACTTCAATTGTAGTTTAGATTCTATATTGCTCATTATCCTATTGTGAATCAAGCTTTAAAATAGAAATGTTGGTTTCTAGTTGCAATATGCCATTTAAAAATGCAGAGGCACTTAGAGGGAGAAAATCTTGCTGACAGCCTATATAGTATGTGAATGGAGCAATCGGATGGAGAATGGAAATAAAATGACGGCCTTCATGAGAAGCAGGAATTTAAGGCTATGGATTCAATGTAGCAGGGAAGGCTCTATTTGAATGAGGACTTTTAGACCATGAGGCATCACTGTGGCAATATAGAGCCGTTAACAAAGCAAATTATCAGTGACCAAGTGTTCAATATATTTGACATTGCATTTTTAAACAATTTGTAGTCTGGAAATGAGAAGAAGACGTAGAGCACTTGGTTCTGTTCAAAACCATTGTATAGCCATATCTGTTATTGATCCTTCACTTTCCTTTTGTTTCAAGAAAAATAATTGAGTATACCTAAAAATAAAAGGTGAGTAGTGAAAAATTGATTTATTTCCTCTTTGGACTTCTAGATATGTATGAAGACTTGTTTTAGTTTTGATCACAGATATGGCAATACTGGTCATTTCTTATTCTAACAAATCTTATGTAACGGTTTTGAGTCACTTTATCCAAAAGCCCTTTTGCCTGACTTTTGGAGATTATATATATGGGACTGGAATTTAACAACTTTACAAATATTTACTGACTTTGCATGTTGCAATGGACATCACTATCACTTTCCTATAGGAGTTCATGACTGACTGTGAATGTGTGTGCTGAAAATTGTAATGCTCTCTTATTGCAGCTTCTGCAAACAAGACAAATTGCCCATTACGTTCCAGTCCTGTGTGATCACGAAGGAGTGCCAGGTGTCAGAGTGGTCAGAATGGACACCCTGCTCCAAAACCTGCTTTGACATGACAACCCCTAAAGGGAATCGTACAAGATCACGGACCATTAAACAGCTCCCTATTGGCAGTGAAAGTGAATGCCCACAGCTAGAAGAAACAGAGGAGTGTGTTTCTCAAGGAGATGGTGTGGCACCATGCATTACGTAAGTTGGCTTTTTTCAGTTCTCCCTATATTAAAACGAAGAATTTCAATTAAGTGCACAGGGCTTATGATGGAATATCAACCAAATTGTTAAAGAAATAATAAGTTTGATTTTATTTTCTCCTTTGCTTATTCAGTGCTCTTCTTAAAAGCCTAAAGCCTACAAATAGCTGCTATTATAATGAAATCACTTCCTTCTCTAAATACAGGAGAAATAACAAATGCATATTTTTTCATTAATGTTAACTTTTGAAAGAGAACATTTGTGGATATGCAGGCTCAGTCAAGACCATAATAAATTAATTGTATTAATTTGTTAGTGATCTCTTCCCTACATAACATTTCTACTAGCATCATTGCTTTCTGGAGCACTTGCATATTTGCAGACAAAATGCTGAACATAGGAAAGAGGTGATGAACATCTATTTAGCAAAGAGACTTTTTTAGTGAAACTTGTATTTAGTTTAACAAAGGCAGGACTGGGCCCCAAATGGCAAGTGGGAGAGGCTAACAGTAACAGTAAATAAATTAACTCTGTTTAAAGTTTAGGAGAAATGACAGCAAGCGCTTTTTGATTCAAGAGATTTCTGTAATCCTTATCAACTAATCGAGATTAAAATTTAAGTCCCAACTGTGCGTTTTCTTTATCAGACTGAGAAGAGAGTCTGGGGAATTTGATGTTAAGCATCTTAGGCTGTGGTACATATTTTTCATTTAAGAGTTGAAATGTCATCTTTCCCCATCTCCAGCCACATTAGGAAGCAGTTTGCTTGATTTAGCCTTAAAGGACTTGTTGGATAGAGAATTCTGTGGCATTTCTTGCAGTTTGTAATCCTGATTAGATTTTAACTAGGAGTCACAGATCTTTCCTGTGTGTTCACTGATTAGAAAGCTCACAGCTTCCCATTCATCAGTACACAGCAGGGATGCCTCAGTATTGCATTGCAATCTTTCTCTTAATAGTGAAAAAGAAACTCACTGAAAGGTTTTTCTGAAGTAATAATAAAAAAATACAATTATAATTTTACCTTGATTTTCAGGAGAAACTTCTTTGTACCTTATCAAAGATGAACAAGAAGCTTTGGAGTTGTTTGGGGAGGGTGTTTGTGGTTTTTTTCCCCCCTCTCCTTTTCTGGCTCTTGTGTTTCTCAGCATGCACACTTCTTTGACATTTTGGCTTTGGTTCATATAATCTGTTTAGCTCTAAACAAATGCAGAGAGTCACAATATTGAAAGTTAGCTTGTCTGAACATGGACTATATGTCTCTGTATATCGAGTTTTTCTTCCCTCCAATAAAATATTTTTGTGTTCAGTATGTTTCAGGAATTGAACAGAAAAGATCTTTCTAAAAAGTAATGATTTCAAAAGTGAAATAACAGAGGAAAAGTTTCAACCCACATAAAATATTAGACTTAATGCATCCCTGTGTACAGGAAATTTTGGGGCTCAGGTTTTTTAGGAAATTAATAAAGCTGTTAAGGTGCTTCAGGTTTTATAACTTAATGCTGTATAAAATGGTTTCATGATTTCTAAAGACCAAATTAACTAATTTTGATCCAGGTATGGTTGGCGCACCACGGAGTGGACAGAATGCCGTGTCGATCCTCTCCTTAGCCAGCAGGACAAGAGGCGAGGAAATCAGACAGCACTGTGCGGAGGTGGCATTCAAACGCGGGAAGTGTACTGCGTGCAAGCTAATGAAAACCTCCTCTCCTATTTAAATACCCTCAAGGAAAAAGAAGGTAAATTTGATTCACTTGCATTTGCATTAGTGTGAAATCAGAGCACTTCAGCATTCCAGAGCTCCTTGACAGCCATTGTCTTCTATCATCGGTGCCTTTGTACCTTGCAGGTTTCTGTTATTTTCTCGTTCAGATGAAAATACTTAATCGCAGTAGCAGAGATTTTATTCTCTATGCTGCAAATATTGATTCTTAGCTAAAAATTACTATTTCTTTATATCTATTGAAAAATATTGTCGTATGTGAAGGATATATCTCAATTAGAAAGAGCATGAGAAGGTGGGTTGGAAATCCTAGATTCTGTTTCTTCCTCTACTGTAAATTTCCTGTGTGTCCTGAACCTGGGTGATGGACTTGTGTGGTTTGATGTGCAGATGGAATATGTCAATTCTGTCATGTAAGCTCGATATAGGAATATGCAAAAATATGACCAGATTTAACTCTTGGGGATTATTTGTTGTTGTTATTATTATTATTGCTGCTGTTATTATTATGATTATTTAATTATTATTTATTTTCTTCTTTTTTTTGATTCAGTCAAGTTTATAAGTTGCTTTCAGGACTTCAAGCCAATATAATTTCATGGGTTTGTTTCCCTAACTAAAAGAGAGATTATTCCCTGTGACTCTTACAGCTGGTACAGCAACTTAAGCAAAGAAAGGATAGCTTAGAAGATGATATCTTTAATTCAATTGGTAATATATGTACTTAAGAATAGCACTTGAGTATTTTATGTAATGTTTACTTCTGCATATTAATGCAGCACTGGAGGTTTAGAAATTAGCAAATGCATTTTGCTTACATTATTAAATTTTATCTTTAGTAGCTGTTTCATACAAGCACACATTATTATTAATAAACAGCCTAAAATACAGCCACATACTTCAGGAAAAGTGTTATCATTATGCAAGTCATGTGATACAACATTTAGAGCAGAGCTGACCAGACTGCAGGCTACTGAGGTTTCTACTGTAGGTTAAGGATACTCTCAAACTTTTCATAGAGGTAGAGTTTGTGGGAAATATTAATGCCAACATCCGTTTCAGTGTGACTTTGGATCAGTAGGGTGTGACTTGTGTGCTCATGGGCCCCACATCTGTATTTATTAAAGAAGCAGCTTTCAAGCCCCTTCATATAATGCAAATCAGCTGCCCAAGGGCTTTTAGTAAATCTCCTCTGCCGAACAAAGTTTAGATGCCCCAGTGAAGAAGTAAAGGAGAAAAGCCTTCCAGCTAAGGAGATGTAACAATAAAATCAGTGGCAGCTTACTGTTCAGAATGATGATTAGGATTTTGGTAGGCTGTGAAGTCTCGCCAGCTTAGGCGGGTGTGAAATTTGCTCTTATCAGACTGTGACAGGAATACACGGAACCCATCAGGAGGTAATCTCTGCAGGCCCTGGAAAGCTGATTAAAATGTAACTAGTCTTTGGATGCATAAACATGAGAACAATTTCAGGAGCTCAAAGTAGGGGTGAAGTGGGTTGTAGTTTAAAAAGGAGCTCTGGGGTGTTTCCATATGAGGGGATAGATCTTCAGAAAAGCTGCCTCTCCACTCATCCTCCCTCTTTCCTCTCCCGTCCTGGATTTGGTATGGGCAAGAGCTGCTCTCAAGGGCCTCCTAGGAACAAGCAAATCAGTGCCTCTAAAACCAATATCATTTGGAAACTATGAGTAATTTGAGGATGGGAAAAAGCCAGGGGAGACACCTACCAGTTTTAGCTGTGGGGAAACGCCTTCATTTCAGTGTAGTTTGCTGTTGGTTGTAGTGAATGCTGTCTCGGTAAGGCTGCTTTGAAGACCTCCATTCTCATATACTCACAGTGGCGTTTCCCTGTTATTTCAGAAAGTCAGTCACAGAGCAAGTCGAAGGCTAGTGCTGCACCTCTGCTATCGATCACTTTTGAAATAACAGGTGGGTAAATTAAGGCCTCTGACCTGGCCTTTCAATCAGAAGCATACAAAGGAGGCAACATCCCTTTCAGAGGAACTATGTTGGCTGTATGTGTATCATTAATGTGGTTATGTAGCTGTGAGATAGTTTGATGGATTTGTGCATTCTCAGGAAATTTCAGGTCAGTTTGAAAGTGACAGGTCTGAACTTAAACTAATGAAACTCATGAGACAGCTAGGCCAGTTCCCTGCTGCTGCTACTGAACCATTTTAGCAAGTGACTGATTTTCCTCTCGACTCTGAACACTGGGAATTGCTTCACTGCATTCATCACAGCCGCTACTTCCAGTCCCTTTTGCAGATTTAAAACACTGAGTTAGGGCTCAAGTAAGAATTTTAACTTTTAATACTTAGCTGAACCGTCTGGATCCATATTATCTCCTGTCAGAATTCATAAATTTAGACTTGAGGAAGAAGAGGGAGCGTTAGGTATAGTAATTAGGCAGCTAACAATCCAGATTCCTGGAGGCCACTGTCATTCTGCCATTTACTTGCCACTGACTTAAATTGTTTCATCTTTATTCACCTATTTAACTGGTTTAGTCACAAAATTAGAAGAAAGTAAGTACTTTAGAAGAAAGGAAGTCTATGAGGTAGGTTGTACCGTCTTTTTCCAAGTACCTTTAAAACCCTTGATGTAGAACGATGATAGGATGAAAGGTCCTTTGTTGGCAAAATTTTATTCTACATCTGCAAACACACACTTGATGCCCTGTTAAACACAGAGGAAATGCTTACATGCATCAAGTTGTGCATTTGCTGATAGGATCAGGTCCTGAATTATGTGCTGGTTTTGGGTGACAGCATTCATCATTATAGAAAATGAGGGAAGAATGTGTATTCCTTCGTTGTTGGTCATAATGTGTTTTGGGCTTGGGGTTTTCTTGCTTTTTTTGAGTGACAGCATTTCGGTTTAAGATATTTCCTTCTGATTGCTTTGAAACCTGTATGGCAAATGACCAGGACTATGAAGTTGTGTCAGCTTATGCTGGTGCAGCCATGTACAAATTCAGTCTCTTTGCTAGTCTGGTCATTACTGGGCACTAGTCTGTTGAGGGTTCCTGAAGAAGAATGGGTTAAAACCTCAATAAATGTAGCAAATGTATCTGAACTGTGGGTGGGTTTTTTTTGTTCTTTTTCAAATGCATTCGCGTATAAAATATATTCAGATAAAATTTCTAAATATAGTAGATGATTTGTGGACAAGGTGATTGAATTTCAGTTTAGTTTTTAGGTCACTATCTCAAACCTGAAATTCATTCAAAACTGAGTATTTTTTAGTTAGACTGAAGGAGAAAGAGAGATTATCAAAATGCATTCACTTTTCTTTCAACTTTTGGCCTCTGAGTTGGTCAAATTCGACACAGAGCTTGTAATACTACATACACTCTAATCAGCATTCAGTATCACTGCCAAGGAATAAAGAATCTTTACTGCTGCCACAAGAGAGTATGAAAGCACAGAGATAAGACAAGGTTTTAAACTGTAAATTTCTGCATCCAGCATCATCTTCTCTTGAAACATCTTTGCTAAACAATAAGCAGTAAAAGCTGAAGTCGTTTATACTTTTTTGATGATGAAAGAAATACATTTAAATTTATGGGTGCGAGATGTTCATAAGATACCCAGGCAAGTTTTCTTATTTTACTGTCATCTCAAAGAAAGAATTCTGAGTAATCCTGGGTGAAATACACCCTGAGTGTTCAATGATGTAAATATCTTTTAATGATGTGGAATATAAC
Source organism: Coracopsis vasa (assembly GCA_026283785.1). Classification (NCBI taxonomy): domain Eukaryota; kingdom Metazoa; phylum Chordata; class Aves; order Psittaciformes; family Psittacidae; genus Coracopsis; species Coracopsis vasa. Next base: position 38,941 of record JANHGB010034049.1, read on the forward strand.
TCGTCTGTCCTACTGTTGAATTCTTTTGTTTTAAAAGCAGTATGTAACAGATATGGTAGCAGACAGTTATACATCACTTACGTTCTAAGAACAGCATTTCAGAAACATTTTGACGTATTGAGAGATTTATTGATACCATTTACCTGTTCCTGAAGTACTTATTTTTTTCTCCTACACTCTAATGAGTGATGGAAAAGGCAGATGTTTTCAGTAGTTTCATGATAAGTTTATTTAACAATTTTTGCTGGCAAGACCTAGAATTCTTACTGGACAGATACCTCCAAAAAACTGAGAGAGTGTTCCTGTTACTTAAGTCAACCTCTTTAAAGCCACACACAATAACAATTCCTCATATTTCAAAATTTCAGGACCATCACAAGTTTAGATTGAAGCCAAATGGATTCCAACAGCACTACAGTAGTACCTTCTATTGCAGACTCTTCAAAAAAATCTGGTTGAGATATGGAATGTCCTGTCCATGATATGAAATCTGCTCCTTAAAGCTTCTTGATGAAAGGTCTTTGTTATTTTTCTGAGGAACATCCCATGAACTAGTGTGATGGTAAATGCTTTATCCTGATGCAGGCTGGAAATGAAGCTCAGCATTCCTCAGAACACTTTCTCTGTTCCCTGAAGCAAGGCTGTGTCTCACAGGTGTAATTGACCCTTAATTTCAGCTGTCTCACTTTAGCAATTCCCTGATTAAATCAAGGTTAAAAAAGTGTGTTTAGCAATCACTTACTGGGCTTTTTTTGTTTGGTTGGTTGGTTTGGTTTGTTTTTTATTAGAAACTATTCAATACAAATTCAATTACAGGCAAATTATGTTTGTTTATATCCATGTTCTACACAAGATGTGCATATTATGATGATTATCATGCACATTAGGTGCTCATGTCAAACATGTTGTAAAATTCAATGTTCTGTCATAAAATTTAATTCTAGCATAGCATTATGCAAATGTTGGCATGTTTGTTCTTGTATTATTTTGTGTTAAGAGATTGGTGAGCTGGAGGCAGTAACGTTGAATGACTTTCTGCCATCTTCATGCTTTCATTATGTGGAGCAACAGAGTGTAAAACCATGCCAAAGGAGGCAGCATGGGAAATCAGAATAGGGTGATGAGTTTTTTCATTTCCTTTCCTCTTTAAAAAGTGAGAACTTATTACTTCTTCTGCAACTGGATGGATCATCTACTTAAAAAGTCTGAATGTAAAGACAGACATCTACAAATGAGACCATACTTTTACAGCCTAATGTTTAATGTTTTATCTGTGGTTATTAATCTCATCTTTCAGGTGGATATTTTGCCATATTCTGAACTTATTTCAGAATATGTTTCATCAGAGAGCTGTTTCAATCAAAAGAGATTATTTTTTAGTGGTGGCAGTAAATTAAAGAGTATATTTCCTATGAAAAAAATGCTGAGGGAATAGGATGAGAGTGTTTTAAGTTAAAGAATCACATCTCTTCAAACCACCAAAGTGAATTAATATGGCAGACTTAAGTTTGCCTTCTAGCAGTTATCCTCTGCCTAGTGTTCTCAAGTCCTATATTATGAAAAAGAATTAAAATCTTGCTTATAATGAAATGGTACATTTTGGTTTAGAGTTTTATACCTTTCTCTGGCACCTTATAGAGTTGTCCTATTTTCTGTGTAACCTGGGAATTCAAAAGGGTGAAGTATGGAAGAAGGGTGATTTTGGTCTATTCAAGGGTTTAATGATCCTTAAATAACAGAATAATCTGCCTTCACATGTGTTTTTTTAGATTGATAATACTTTTGTGAAAAAAAATTTTGTCTTGTTTTAATTATTTTAAATATATTATATATATATTTATATTATATGCAAAACATATACATATCTAAAACTTTCTTGAACTAATGCTGTTACTGCACAAATCTTATTGCTGAGTATGCACTTGAAGGTCTTTAGAATAAAAAACCCACTAAAATTTTGTCATAATTTTAACCTTGTTTCAGCTTATAGCTTAAATATAATCTTCTAAATATTAGTTAACCAGCCTTTTGAAGTTATAGTATCATACAGGAGCAAAGGGATTTGTATAGCTTTTTGTTCAGTTTCTTAAGTGAAGACATAATAAGGCAGCAAGACATCGATTTACAGAAAGCACGATATGAACAACTGTTGTAGTAACATAATCTATCCATTAAATGAAAGGACTAGGTCTGGGAGGGTGCTGCAATACGTAGTCTTCCCGACTCCATGTAATCAGATTTGTCTCTGTTCATGCAGAGGGTAAATTGACTTCTATTTCTTTGTTTTCAAGACAGGCATTTTTCCATCACTTCATCAGATTAAAATGATGATGTATCAGCCTTTCTGAATGAAGGATGGTTTTATCCACTTAATGCTGAGGATCGTGACACGTGAGAAATGTGTTGACTTTGTTTTGACAGCCTCGAGGCCAGTAGACCGTAGCCTGTGTACGGGACCTCTTCCAAGTACTTCTCAGTTGTGCCATATCCCCTGTCCTACAGAGTGTGAGACCTCGGCGTGGTCAGCCTGGGGACCATGCACCTATGAAAGCTGTGATGACCCTCAGGCCAAAAAGGGTATGTAAAAATTCAGTGAAGGCTTTTAATGGTGATTATTTCACGTTCCTAAGTCACTAGGCACCTCTGGCCATGCACGCATACTAAATTTTGTGCCAAGAAGGGTATATCCAGTGCCTTTGAGCATGAAAAAAAGGTCATTGAATTAGGACTATATTTAGCGTTACTGCTCCACCAAACCTGGCAAAAATGCAGTCTTGTTACTAGGTTCTCAAGGTCAATTTGAGTTATTGCAGGTCAATTCCAGTTTTAGACCTTCCTCTCAAGCTGAACAGGATACAGTTTCTATATGTGTTAAAATCACAATTCTGGCACTGTTTGAAAGGAGGACAGAAGCAGCCTTTAAGGTACACTGTCTGAGTCACTCAAAGACTTAATGTTCAGTAATAGCTTAAGAATTCATTAGTAGATTGTAAAGCATGATCTGGCAAAAAGTTGGGATCATTTGCTGTTGATAAGTGACACTGTTTTACTGATGATGTGCTGGTTTCAATTTTCACGTTTTACAGTTTACTCCTATGCAGAACAGATTGTAGTAACCTGACATCAAAATAGGAAATCAAGAATACAGTGACAAGGACTTAATGTACAAAGTCTGTATGTTTCTGGCTGTAAATGAGAAAAAATGGCCTAATCATTGCTGTGATGTGATTATCAGACAAAAGTCGAGCATACAGACTTGGTTCCTTGATTAAAAATACTCATAAAGAAGGGCAGCCACGTGTCCACTTGAAGGAGCAACTGTAATTATCACTTTAGCTTCTTGTTCCTTCTATACTGCTAGCTACACCAGTCTGGGCAGCAATAACTCAAGTTTTACAATGCTGTTTCACAGTAGTGGGGCCCAACCTTGAACAATTCAAGTAAGAAAAAGCAGTTCAGTGTGTAAGCCTATTGGATTAAGTCTTCTCTGAGTACAGCTGTCAAGTAGTCTGTTATGTCTGTTGCTGTTACATCACTAAAAGTTTTACTACATTTTCAGGGGCAGTGTTTAGGTTTGTGAGACTGATTTGGACACCTGCCTAGTGGAAACGTATTAGGATGTACATCATGCAAGTCTTCATTCCTGAACACATGAGCAAGGATCTTCTCCCTGCTGCCAGTGTTTTCCTCTTATTTGGGATTTTTGTATTTTATTTTAAAATTACATTGACCATTCTTCTGAGAGAATGATGTAAAAGTTGTACAGGCACTCCCAGTTTTAGCAGGATGTCTTGCCTTGCCTTGCCTGGCAATTTAGTCTTTTATTTCTTTTCTTTTTTTTTTTTTTTTTTAATATTTTTTTTGTGTGTGTGTGTGTGTTGGTCCGGGGGAGTGTTTATAAGCTGATTTCAGTTGATAATCAATCCACATTGGAAGATACCTGAGAAGAAAACAAACAACATACTTGAGAAATGGCAACCCAGCAATCTAGTCAAGATTTGTTAGTTGAGATGAACTGGACAGAGCCTTGGGTGATTTAGTGTGAGGTGTTCCTGCCCATGGCAGGGGGGTTGGAACTAGATGATCTTAAGGTCTTTTCCAACCCTAACTAT
>JANHGB010034051.1:0-16561 GCA_026283785.1 Coracopsis vasa
GTGATATATGGGATAACAAGTTCTACAGCCTTCACACAACACTGTTCTTGGTAATACAGGCAATCCAATATAGCTTTGACTTCAGTAACATGAACATATTAATGGTGGTGCCATTATAAGCACTTCAAAAAGGATATTTTACTGAATAAGCCCTCTTCAATTAAAACTTAAGCCCTCTAAAGCTTTATAAATATGCTAATCCCATGTTTACAAAATATGTGAGATAACATGGTTGGGAGATGCTTTGCCTAGTAAAGGAAGGAGGTTGGTGGGTGTTGGCTTCAATGATTATTCATAAAAGGGTGAAAGGGTTAGTACATGAAGGTGTATCACAGTGAGCACTCTGTCTCTTCTTCCTTCATTTGAAAGCTAAAGTCCAAAGTGAATCATGGTGTGTGAGCAGGAATACAGTAAGCAAAAATAGCACAAAACTGAATGGTTAAGATAATGGGTGAAAGTTGGAAAATATCTCAAAGCAATAGATTCTTGGTGGATAAAGGACTTTTGTAGGCTTTTCAGACTAACAGAATAAGGTACTAAAAGCCCTCATACTGAGTATCAGAGGCTAACCATCCTCTTGTTTGCTCATTTCATAGAACTTTAACACCAGTAACGCCTGTGAAAGGTTTTCCAGTTAAAAAGCTGCGTAAGCAAGATGGGAATTGTGCCCTGTGTGGTCGGGATGTGAGCAATGAGAAGGGAAGCTTTCCCTGGATCTCATTCCCAGAGCTGTTCTGTAGTCTGTACTGAAGCAGTCAGATACGTCTGTTAATACATTTGCTTCCTAGGTAGCAAGATTTTTCATGTGACCTTTCTCATTTTTTCAGATGAGTGATTTTGGGATCAGGAACATGGATCAAGTAGCTCCTGTGTCTAACATGTACAGAGGAATGCTCAAGGTGAGTAATCTTGAGCTGTCGCCTTCTAAAGCCAATTGGGGCATCTCCCAGCTAATGTGTTTATTGTATTCTTATTAATACCATCTCAGGAATTGTATGACCATGAACACAGATGTTCAGGTTTTATTTACTTGCTTGTAAGCTTCAGTCTTCTAGAGTATTCCTGCTTCCAGTAGAGATGGGAAAAGGGAAACTGAAATAGAAAGCTGTAAATCTTGCACCCCCAACCCTCTCCCTCAAGGAGATTCCCTCCTTCGATCCCCTAAATCCGAAGAATTTGAAAATGAGAAGTACGTAAAGAGTTCATTGGAGTTGGCACAGCACTTTTGCCTAAATAAAAGTTACAGGACTGGCAGTAGAGGTGGTCTTTATATAAACTTGATGAGAGTGGCAAAGGGCTCTCCTGATATGACTGGTTAGATCTGATTCATTTCACCGAAGGAAAAAAAAAAAGTAGGTTATTCACATACTGTATGCAACTATGTGAAATGGAATTCTAATACATTGTAAGAAAACAAAGATAGTTATTAGATATATTTATCTTTTGATAGATTGTGTCTGTTACCTTGTTTTGAAAGGAACTTACAGCTGAGGACTAATGAGAGACAGACCATAAAGACTTGGGTCCTTAAGGGCTTCCCTTCTCCCCATTTATACAAGTTGTTTTTAAATCCCAGTATCAATTTTTTTGCATGACATTGATTAATGTAAACCAAATGAAGATTAGAAAGACACTTTCCACTCTGATTAACTTTCAGGAATGTCCATGTTTTGAAGAATGGGTTAGTGAGACTGATATGCTAAGTTCTCTGATGCTTTACGTCCCCTCTTGGCTTATGCTCCTGCCCTCAACAACCACAAAATCCACAAGAGATCCCCAACTTAACAGCTGTGTGCTCTGTAATACAATGGTTGTTATAAGCAGTTATTTAGTATTCAGTTGTCATATAATTAAGTTGATGTAGAGTCCTGTATTCTACTGTTTTGTAGCTTTCACATTTCTTTTTATTTTGTTCTGTAATAATTGCTCTTACATATGTTGAAAAGCCAAATAGTACAGTTGCAGGGCAAGTAGAATTTATTGTGTATTGGGTTTTCCCCTTTTCTAGTATTAAATTAAGAACCTGCTTAAACATTAATTTTCTTCTTTTTGAAATATGAAACTAGTGCAGTATGGATTTTACTCACTCACATGCCACAGCATTTTTTCCAGTGACTCAGGATAGGGGTCAGCTATTTACACAAAATGCAGGAGTTTCCAGATGGTGTTGAAAGAACTTGCCCTTTCTTCTAGGTACTAGTGATGAGTCAGTGCTTTTATCTAGTAATGTATAAAGAATCTTTTACTAGGAGGTTTGGCAATTGTTATTAACATGTTTCATTTAGATGTGAGCCTTTTGCGGGTTGGTTTTGACTCTAGTCGTGGGAGTACCAACTGTACACAATTTGTCTCGGCTGGCCAGTGTTCAGTGGAGGTTTCTGAACCCAGTTAACCGAGGCATGGTACTGTTTACTTTTTCTTCTGTGGAGCGCATGCTTTCATAATCTGTGTACTAGGGCGTATTGCAGCCTGTTATAAAATACAACCATTAAAACATACGGTTCCTTATTTCTTACTAGAGTTAATGTAACCTGGGGAGATTTGGGGGGGGATGACACATGGCACATAAAAGGCACATAGTGCAAAAAGACTCCAAGCCACTTGAAATTTTGTGGTGAGATAAAAAGGAAAGGTAGGGAATGTGAGGAAATGTCAATACTCATTTGTTATTCCAGTAACATAGCTCAGGTTGCTTGTGCATCGTAAATGAATACTGCCCTGAAAAATCTTTGCCTTGTCCTCATCTATATCTCCTACCTTGGCATAAGCTGACAGACCAGTGGATGCCTAAAACAAATAAGCATTTGCAAGTTGCCTTTGTCTCCAGCTCCCTGAACTGCAGTAGCTGCTATGAACAAACTGTAGCTTTCCAGAGCAATGTTCTATCCTCGGGTGCTTTTACAAATCTCAGTGGCAACTTTTATCTATCCATGCCTCTAGATACTACAGATACAGTTGCCTTGTGACTAACAGGAAAGTTGCATAAGTTGTTTTTAAATTCATTTCTTCCTCTGTTAACATTCCCTCTGTCCCCTGAAGACTAATGTGGCTTGGGGGGTGTGGGGGGGAATCTAGTAAAAGTACTAGTATTTCTAGCATAAACAATTGACACAAGTCAAGTTTGAAAGAAATTAGATTTTCAAAATATAACAATATTTATTGAATGTTGCCAACGTATTAGTAGAATCCACTTTATCTGGAACATTTTTATCACTCCTGTTCATCACTTTGTGTATAATGAAACTATCAGTGTTTCACTGAGCACTTGAAAGACTGCAGAATGTGGTAGCTGGCAAATGCAGTAACTCATAAGTATAAAAGTCACAGCAAAGGAGTAATATCTGTCTGTAGGTCCTGTAAAGCTGACTGTATGGCTTCAAGTGATACGGTTCAGATGAAATTTTTCCTTTATTTAAAAAAAAGCAAAACAACAGAAAACCCAAACCAGAATAAATCTACTCAAGGTCTTGCACTGACAATTGTTTTTCCATAATTTATTGATCCTGCCTCTGCCATCAAGTATTCATCAAGTGGATAGTCAATTTCAAGGGTTAAGGAAATAAGGATTTCTTAAAGTATACCTGGAAATAAATAAATAAATAGCTGTACACACACATGTGCATTCCCTATTGTTTAAAGCCTCAATTGCAGGAAAACTAAGAATATCCTTACTTGGCTTTACTGCAATCTGCAGCACATGCCACCCACCTAGCACTGTGGTCTGAACGTTAAGTGTTTTGTGTTCATGTACAAGAAGCTATGCTATCATTGTGTTTCTATTTCAAAGGCACAAGTTAGCTGATGAAGGTAGGAGTTGTGCATGATCTCCAAATCTAGGAAACCTAACCCAGCCACTTTCTAGCAATGAATTTGAGAGTGCTCTAGCAAAATGCTCACATTGTTTATATTTTTATTTATTGTGTTGCTTTTCAGCGTCAACCAGCATTTGACACCTTTGACAGCTCAAACTCTCTTTTTGCTGGATACTTTTTCTCACTAAATGAAGATCAGACGCTTCAGGAAGTGCCAACAGGATTTGATTCTACTTCTTACGGTAACTCTTCACTTTGTTCCTTAGTCCAGTCAGCAGATCAGAAATTTGTGGGGTCTAAATACCAATTCATGGCTGTGCTCTTACATGAATTTCCCAAAAAAGAAGTGGTTTAGTACACAGACTTCTGTGTACATGCTTGATTTTACCCATGGGAGTTGTTCTTTGGATAGTTGCTATTCTCTGTACTGAAAAGGAATGAGAACTGGGGTTCAGTAGCCTAATAGACTGACTGTCCATGGAAGAAGCCTTAGTAGGTATAAAAACAGAACTAAGAGAATTTTAAAAATAAATAAATAATTTTATCTGTATTTAAACTTACAACATCTCAACCATAATCAAAATGCAAGTATTCTGCAAGCTCCTTTCTTGAAAACTGTGGTGGTAAATCCCAGTATGTTTTACTCAATACATTAAAAACCAGGGGTGGGGATGTTTACAGATCCTTTTTTTTTGTTTGTGTGTGTCTGTGTATAGGACAAACCTACCAAGAGTTCTCTACAAATCCTTGCCTAAAATCCCTGACAAAACATGAGGGTTTATCTGAAATGTTTTACCCTTTGCTGCCTTTATCTCCCCTTGGGGAAGGAAAAACACCCAACCCTCAGGCCTCTGAAAAGCAGTCCTTTGTTCTAATGTGATTCTAATCAGTCACCTGCTCTGGTCAGCAAAGCAAGTCCCAGCAGATATTGAGCATGGGTGTGGTAAAAATAGAAGTTAAGCACGGGCTGGTAATGAGCTCCACTTGCTGGGTCAAGTGGAGCCTGTAGACAGTCTAGGAGAACGAGAAGAGCTGCACAGCTTTATGAACTGACTTGGAGTCTGCCAAGTTCATCACCTTTTTATACCCTGCCACCGTTACATGCCTCTGATGCAGCAGAGCTCCTCCAAATGCAACCTGCCTGTGATTTCTCAGAGGCTCTCAAATGTTCAGGGATGCAGTTGTGAATTGCTGAAGTTGTCTTCAAATTACCCTTACTTTGTGAGCAGGATCATTAAGATATCAGTCAAAGGCTTCCTAATCTGAAACACTGCTTTCTATTCCATTGGAATAAATAGTGCAAGCTGGTTCTTCACAACCCCACTATCAGTTACTTAGCTCTCAAACTACATGAAGACTGTCTGGTGTTATAAGGAAGTCTGAGGTCAAGCTATAGATGACAAAATGGGAATAAGCAGTCTTATATTTCCTTAAAAAAGAAAAGTAAAGTTTCCCTGCAAGAAAGGCCCCTTATGTAAGTACTAAGAGTAAAGGAGGATCATGGAAAGCTGCAAAACTTTAATTTAGCATGATGCAACTTCTATCAAACTGGTAGCACAGAGATTTTAGCGTTGATATATTAAGTCAAAGAATGTATCAGAAAATCATTTATGCTGTTTGCTTCTGGGTTTAAAATACCTGGTTTCCAGCATCCTTTTCTTATTCTTCAAATAGTGCAGCAAAAACCCATCACTTCTTTTGCTGGCTTAAAAGTTAATGTATCTTTTTTTTTTCTTCCCCCTCCACCCCTTTTCTTTCTTGTAGAGTCTAACAACTGTGAATTGCCTCTGTTAACCCCATGCAGTAAGGCTGTGATGAGTCAGGCCTTGAAAGATACTTTCAGTGGTTTCACAAAGGAGCAGTGTCGGCTGGGTATCCCAACTAGTAAGTGTTTTCTATTTATAAGCTTTTTTTGTTTTTAATGCTAAGGAGGAGGCTGAATAGCAGCTCTTTCAAAAGAGAAAGAATGATGTCAGTAGGAAATACAAGAATGGATCCTATGTGAATCTGGCACAGCTTGACTTGGAAAGACCAGACTTGCTGGTATTAAAAATGGGTGCATGAAGAGCTCATGCTTTGGCAGTGTAAGAGAGAATCAAGTAAGCTGAGGACATCTCTGATTGCAAGTGAATGCAGAAGAACAATAGAGGACTGTTTTTTCAGGTTTTTTTTTTTAATTCAGAATAGATTCATTCTGAATTCATTCAAAACTAAGTAACTTGGGTAAACAGTTTTGTTCATTCACTGCCTTCTAATGAAGATTATTTGACAAAGGTCAGGAGTTATCTCTAAATGCTCGATACTTTGTCTTGCAGATCCCTGGTTGTGGACCGAACAGCAAGTTTGCCAATGGCTTTCATGGGCTACTAATGAGTTTAGCTTGGTAAATGTGAACTTCCATCAGTTTCTTATGAGTGGCCAAGACTTGTGCAACCTGGGCAAAGAGCGTTTCCTGGAACTGGCACCTGACTATGTGGGTGATATTCTGTGGGAACACCTGGAACAGATGATAAAAGGTAATTATAGACCCAGAAAGCTTTTGTTTTAAGGCTCTTCTAATAGAAACACAAATGGGACTCTTTCAACACTGGTTTCACTATGAAGAGCTTTTATTACATGTGAAGACTGAAAATGAACTTTAAAACTTAGTTCTGATAATGCTTTTATTAACCATTAATGAATTCTTGGTATGCAAAGCACATACAGATATCTGCAGAAATCTTTCTGTATTCAGGCTGAGTACTATTGTGGTCAGGTTTTATTTGGAGTAATCATTGAAATGAGATTAGGATAAGACTACTGTAATACCCCATTTAAAAAGATAACCAAGAGTTGCACAAAATTTGTTCAGTTCTCATTACAAGTTTTTGGTTTTATTCTTTTAATGTAGTGTTTTGAGGTAATTCAGTGAATGAATATCAAAAAGTCAAAGACACCTGTAGGTGTCTCGAGTGAACACTGATGGTATTGCTAAAACCCTACATGCAGTGCTTTGTGAATTCCATGGGGTTTGGAGTGTAGCATTTTGTAGTTGCATACATTAAGGACGTGGACTTTAAGATACACTGCAGTTATGTTGTTTCTAAGTTTTATGTTAAAATTCAATTGGTGTGATGGTTTTCAAGCCTGTTGGAAATTGGTTAGGTGTTTTGATATGGTTTTTTTTCAAGAGAGAGAATGCAGTGCAATGTGTTTGTAAAATTTACGTGAATGATGACCCCAAAATACTCATGAGAGTTGGAAGCTTTTTGTGGCCCACTGATCAGATCTATAAAACTATAAAACCAAATTAAAGTTTGTTTTGGTTTGTTTTTTTTTCCCCTCTTCTCTCCCCAGACAGCCAAGAGAAGACCCAGGATCAGTATGTGGAGAATTCTCATCTCACCTCAGTTCCTCACTGGGTCAATAATAATTCCTTAAGTAAGTATTTTATGAAATTTGACGTTTTACATCTCTGTTTACTGTAAGCATGTCGCAGATCTCAAACAAAAAAGCGCACCAGAATAGTCCCTGTGCTTGAAGAGAGCACTTGACTTCAATTGCTGCAGCCTTTTTTCCTAGTATTGTTTAATTGTCATCTAATTCATATCAGAAGTCTTTTGAAGAGCAAAGGCTTTGAGAAAATCAAATTTCCTCTTGGTATGCCAAAGCCTACATCTGTGGAGCAGAATGACTGCTCCCACTTCTAGTAAACACAGTCAAAAACTAGCATCACTGGGGAGCAGTAAGAGCTATATTTAGGCTTTTCTGAAGACTCTGGAAGTGAAATTTACCTTTTCAAGTGTGTGGGATGCAGTGCTAGCTCCCTTTGATTAGTGTTGTATTTCATTCTATCATAGTCAATCTCCAGCTCAACCTTACTACACCACTTAATGATGAGGGCCTTACTCAAAACCATTTAAGCTTCTTTAGCTTTTTCTGTAGCCCTGTAGTTTCTTTGAAGAACAAATAATAGACGTATTTGTGGTCAGCAAGTTACAGAGGGAGATTTGCAGAATCCGATTTGAAGCCCATTAGATGGGGATCTTCTTATTGACTTCAGTAGATCTATAGCATCTAACTTTCTCTTAGATATTCATGGGTAAATTATTTCTTTGTGGCACACCTGTAGTGAGGTGCAGGAGGTGTATTAGTCTGTTTAAGGGTCTGCAGGGCAAATCATCTAATTAATTCTTTTATTTCTTTCTTCAGCTGTAAATGTAGATCAGAACTCCTATGGTATGCAAATGCCTGGATACCCTAAAGCCCTCAGTTATCCCAAACCTAGCCTCCTGACTGATGTCTGTCAGACTTCCACAGGACCGAATCTCCTTAATCCAGAGCAAGAGTTTTCATTGTTCCCTAAAACCCAAGCAGATGCTGTTGGTGTCAACTACTGTGCTGTAAATCAAGATTTCCCAAGAAGCAATCTGAACTTGCTCATAGATAATTCTGGTGAGTTGTCATCTGCATAACCGTGGGTCTGAGGCCATATTCTGTATGGCTTTCCTTCCTTTCCATAATTGATATATACAAACTAGATTGAGTAGGATAAAAAAACCCTAACCAAACCCAACACTTTTTTGTTTGTTTGTTTGTTTCATACAGGTAAGCTTAGAGAACATGAATCTAGTGACAGTGGTGCAGAAAGTTATGAAAGCTCAGATTCAATGCTACAGTCCTGGAACAGCCAGTCGTCATTAGTGGATTTACAGCGTGTGCCATCCTATGAGAGTTTTGAAGATGACTGTAGCCAGTCCTTGTGTCTGAGCAAACCTACAATGTCTTTCAAAGACTATATTCAAGAACGAAGTGATCCTGTAGAGCAAGGGAAACCAGTTATTCCGGCAGCAATTCTAGCTGGCTTTACTGGTAAGTAGTGAAGCAAAATGGTCACTCCTATTCTTATGTAACATCACTATTCTCTATAAATATGTACTTTGTTGATAGTTGTATAGTTGTAAGGTATGCCTTGCAATGTAGTCAAGAGACCACGACTCAGAGCTTCAGTTTTAAATGTACTGAAGAAAGTCTCATAGATCTATCCATCTAAAGCAAGGACAAGTAGGTGTGCCAGAACACTTAAAAATAAAATGCACTTTTTGATCTGTTTGAAAAAGAGGGAAACTTTGAAATAAAACTACCATACTTGGGAGTTTCTGCAGGTGTTGGCTTGCCTGTTAAGAACTTGTTCCTACAGTCCTTGCCGAAATCTGTTTTTGCTTTAGAAGACTTGCCAAGGCAAGGACTGCAGGACAAGCCCTGGAGCTTTGAATGCAGCTGATGGGAGGTGGGAGTGAGGGCTAAGGAATCCATATGAAAGGGAAAGCCATACCCTGTGTCAAATCCTGCTTTTCCATGGAAAAGTAGACTTTTAATTTTAACATGTATAGGAGCAGATTTGTGTTACAGAGAAAAACATTAGGGTTTTTTGCTTAAAAAAAAAAAAAGATAAAGTGATTACAAGATCATATCCTGAGATATGAGTATGGTTACATACATTGGTTATGGTAAGAGCTTGCAGAAGTATTAATTGTGGCTTCTCCCCACCCTCTCTTTCTCAATAGGCAGTGGACCTATACAGCTATGGCAATTCCTTCTGGAGCTACTGACTGACAAGTCATGTCAGTCATTCATTAGTTGGACAGGAGATGGATGGGAATTTAAACTTGCTGACCCAGATGAGGTATGTGGCTAGCTGTGGTGAACACAAACATTTAAGGTCTGATCCACCATCTGTGGGCCTAGTCTTGAATATAAAGCATTTACATGGATCAGACACTTGCTGAAATCTCATCTGCAAATGCTTTATTGTACAGTCAGGATTGCTGTGGAATGTTTCCCCCTCTCCTCCCACCCAAGGATGTTAGCATTTGGTTGTAGTTAGGAGAGCACATTTTATAGCTTGAAATTTAAAGGTAGTATACCAAGTTTGCTCTTCAGACAGTGGAATACTGTAGATTAGTTTACTGGCTGTAGTTGAATCAACAATGCCTTGAATTGCACAAAGGCATGGGAAAAATGCCTTCTGCCTATTGCTGTTCTTTTAGATACACAGTAGTGCCACTTTTGAAATATTTTGGGAACTTAGAGCTTTAGTCATTAAAAATAAACAGAATGCATTTTCATTTTCTGATACTGTTACCAGCAGAAAAGTTATTGTATCAAGGGATGGGATACAAAGGCTTTATTAAAAAAAGAAAAAGGGCAGAAATGATTGACCCCAATGAACTTCATCTCATTCAGCTTCCAGTTAAAGACCTGTCTGTCCCATGCTGCTCAATAGCAAACTAACAGTTAAATGGTGTCCTCTTGAGAGAGAGGAGACTATATTTCCTGTAAACTTGATCTCCTTAAGCACATTTTGACCTATCCACTAGCAATAGCTATCCTTTTCACTGGTATCAGCCACTTTCTCCTGCTACTGATAATTTCCTGGGGTATGTTCAATTGTGGGGTCAGTCACCAACTCTTCTCTTATCTGAGTTTGGGACATCCAAAGCAAATAAAATGCCATGACTGAAAAAGGGCTTTGATAACTGTTTATCAGCCACCGACTAGAAGAACATGACTTGAATAAACCCTTTGCATTTTGCTTTCTTTTCGGACTGCCAGGTGGCACGGAGGTGGGGAAGGAGAAAAAACAAGCCAAAAATGAACTATGAGAAGCTCAGCCGAGGCCTACGCTACTATTATGACAAGAACATCATCCACAAGACTTCAGGGAAGCGCTACGTGTATCGCTTCGTGTGTGACCTGCAGAACCTGCTGGGGTACACGGCAGAGGAGCTGCACGCAATGCTGGGGGTGCAGCCCGACACGGAGGACTGAGCCCAACAACGTGATGCTGCAGGGGCGAAGATCACGCGTTGGGACTGTGTCTGGGAACCGTCTGTAGTAGTCAGTTCTTCTGGCTGTTCAGATGGCTGCAACTGTTGGGAAATAAGGACCTTACCCGATTTTTGTAACCAGGGAGAGCTGGAAGGAAGTGGCCTTATTTCATCAGTGGCTTTGGGTGTTGCCATGTCAGGCACTTGAGCAGCATGGAAGTCAGCACAGACCCTAGTTCTGTCATGAAGACATGGAAATGCTCTCGGGTTAAGCATTTCGACTACCTGTACTGCTGTATAAAGTGTTTTGGCTACTTACACTGCCATGTAAAACTGGGTTGGCTTTAAAACCAAAGGTTGGATGAGAAACCAGTGATGCAGCAGAACTGTTGCTCAGATATTTTAAAATACCATCGTCCTTGCTTACGTGTAATATAATGCAATTTATAAAAAAACAGCAACAAAAAAAACCCCAACAAAGGTAATTTATTTTAAATGGGCAGTAAGGAGAATTGATATTAGTTTTGTTCTAAAGCACGTTTTATGATTATTGTTATTATTATTGCTCCTCCAGAAATGTGCTGCATAGGTACATAAACACTCTGTGTCCAAAACCAAATGTAGCAACCATTAACAAAAGAAAAGACCCTGTAAAGAAGGGAAGGAAAATCGTACCATTTCAATATTCAGTTTGTATATATTCTGTGATTCTTTTTGAGGCTCTGTAATGTTCCTATTTAACATACTGTATAGTGTAAATTAAACTAATTGTGTGTGTGGTTTGAAATAGGATGAATGTAAACTTATCAAATGTTTTTTTTCATGTTTGTCTAGGATATACAACCTTCTGCAAATATTTAATTGGCCTGAGAGACAACATAAGTGCTCAGTGTGCATGCATATGGTATGCCTACAGTATGAAATGGGGGGGTGGGGAGGGAGGGCTGGCTCAGTATTTTGCCAAGACTGAAGTTGGCAGTTCTTTGTGCATTTTGGCATTTTTACAAGAAACTGATGTTGTATTCTGGGACATAAAGGGCCTGTTTGTGGTTTCTTCTGTAACTGAAAATGAAAATATTAATATGGCTGAAATTACCTTTTTTTCTTTATAAATGGCATCTGGTTTTCAACTTCTATGCATGTCCTCTGAAGAAAAAATTTATATACAAGCCTTATTTTTTCAGTTGACTTGTCTCTTCTTGCAGTTTATCCTGTATGATTAAAATATGAATTCTATTTTTGGAAATAACTGTGACTCCTTTTCAAAGATCAGGAGGGATTTATGTAGCAGCTATTTTTACTGCAAAAGAAAAAAAAAAAAAAAGAAAGAAAAAATTCACTGGAAAAATGTACTTTGTAAGAAAGCTTTATTTTTTATCTGAGCTTGATGTACATTTAATTGTGTTGTACAGTGTGAGAGGTTTTAAAATGAGTCTTCATTAAAACCTCTTGAATAAGAAAACAGTGCGTGTGCTCTTTGAAACTTCCCAAATTAGAGAAGTTCCTTTTTTTTGTTTATTTGTTGGTTCAACCATTGTCCATCCAACCACCACCCTCAACCTCTGCAGGATTAAAAAAAACCCAAACAAATCCACAAACCACCACCCAAACAGCCAAGTTTACACTGGTATGGAGCTTAATTCTGCAAAAGTGCATAGGCTGATGGTTTGGGTCTGGAGGGACCTTAAAGATCATCCAGTTGCAACCCCTTGCCATGGGCAGGGACACCTTCCACTAGACCAGGTTGTTCAAAGACCCATCTAACCTGGCCTTGAACACTGCCAGGGATGGGGCAGCCACAGCTTCTCTGGGCAGCCTGTGCCAGGGCCTCAGCACCCTCACAGGGAAGAATTTCTTCCTAATGTCTCATCCAAATCAGTTTAAAGCCATTCCCCCTTGTCCTGTCTCTACATGCCCTTGCAAAAAGTCTCTCTCCAGATTTCTTGTAGGCCCAAGCAGTCCTTCCCTGTATATCTTTCTCTTAGCACTGTTCTGCCCCTAGATGCGCCCCTAGCATTCACTCAAGCTCACCCCTTTTTGATTTGTGCTTAATGTGATGTCTCCCTTCAGATGTCACACCTGTAACACCACGGACCGCAATGCCATATGCGTGAACTGCATTAAGAAGTGCCATCAAGGACATGATGTAGAATTCATTAGACACGATAGGTATGTTGTGGGCAAGTACATTGAGCTGTTTGGACAGTGCAAGTGCAGGAGGAATTAAAGAGCTGTCTCTCGTTGCAGGTTTTTCTGTGACTGTGGTGCTGGAACACTGTCCAATCCCTGTACGCTTGCTGGAGAGCCTACACATGATACAGACACACTATATGACTCTGCTCCACCTATAGAATCCAATACATTGCAGCACAACTGAATTCCTTTCAGAAAGCAAGTCCTGCCATTCGAATAGCATAACTGTTCAAACCTTTTTTTTGGAGGAAGTTACACTTGCCCATTTCTGCAGAAAGACACTGTGTTAAAGCGGATGTGTGAGGTGTTGACACTATGGAGCTCAACCTACCAAAAAAGAAAGTGGCAATATGTTGACTCAGGATAACAGAACTGGGCGTTTTAGCATTACTGTGTAAAACAAAGACTTTGAAGGGACAGAAGTGAAGAAAAAAAATAAGCTGCAATTTTGTACAGATACCAACTTCTGAAAGCTGGTGTTTTTACAAGTAGCATTGAAGCGCAGTCCAATTTGCAGTAGTACTATTCTGTAGACAAGCAGCATTCTTTGTTGCTGCCTTTATGGACATGGGTACCAATTGCTTTTGTAACATGGTAAAAAAAAAATGTGAGCTAGCACTTCTGCATTTCTTTTGATTTTTTTAACATTTATTCAGATTGAGAAATATGAGTTTAATGCTTTAATCTCATGTAGTTTGTTTCTAATTTCAAGCAAAAAAAAAAATCTTATTGTACTTGAATGTGTCCTGTTTTGTTAGCACACCTAGACTTGCTGTAACTGTACTCATGTCCCAGTATGTACGTTCTTTCTATGAAAGAGAAAACACTAATCTTAAATTATATCCAGCAATTTTTCTGGTGTCCTCTGAAGTTAGAATAATCTCCTTCCCTGCCCCAGCAATAGTCTGTACTCAAACCACCCTAACAAAGAAGAAAAGAGCGAGTGTTTTAATGAGACTTCCTAGACTATAATGCACTATAAAACAAAGTACCCACGTAACTAAGTTTTGTGAAAGAAATTTTACTATGTTTTAAAGTACACGGTAGAAAGTCTCCTCAAAACAGTCTTGTATTTTACTCTGTTCATAGTTTTTTTTGAACAGTCTCGGACATTACTTAACCTGCTGGAAATCACAGCAATTTCCTGCTCTAATGAAGCTGAGACAAGTATATATACAGCCCTATCCAGTTTCATAGCTTTTTTCCATTTATGTGTATTGGTGACAGTGGGTAATCAACAGCCTGAAAGTGTATGCATGTACCATAACATCTAGACTTAATATATTGTGGAGTACTCAATAACCATTATGTAGAGGGTAGGTAAGAATTAAAGGGTTTAATTTCCTAGGAAAGACAATGGAAAAATGGTCATTTTTAAAAAATAAAGTTTATTAGATCATAACGTTGTCTGATACCAGCTTTTTTTGAGAAGTCACCAGTCCAAAGCCACTTGGGTCCTTACAGATTGTTGATCATAGTGGTAAGTTTCTGAACAGCGTTTCCATCCCTCACTGCACCATCCACCACCAGGCACAGGTACCTGAGGGAGATCAGAGTCAGCTTTACTGAATGCAGATGCTTAAGCCTCCCTCACACCGCCTTAGGGGACACAGATGCCATCCTGTGTCTGGTATAAAGCTGCTTAGTTCCCAGACACCTCTATGCAAATTCAGCTCTGAGCCCTAGAGACTAGCAGGGGCTTAAAATACCACATTACTCATCATATCTGCCCTTGTGTAAGTCAGGCTTCAGTACTTCCTGACTGCTGGTGAAGTACATCTGATATTCACAGAGTTCTAACTGCCCCCTCTGCTGTGAGCAAAAGCCACCACCCAAATTTTAAGATGGATGCCTGCTAAGCAATGCGTGACTTCAGACAAGGAAACCTTACCTGAACACTCTCAGTGACATGGTCATTCTTTCAAACTCCTTTGCTTTTCTGTGCCCCTTCTGAATAACTTCCTCTGGAATATCGGCCAGTCTTGCTGCATTGAAGCCATAGCTCTTCGGACACGCTCCTTCAGTGAACTTGTAAAGGAACGTAATTGTTTCCTGGCTTGGATCCTCACTTTCATTTTCAACCATACACGCCTAGAAGGAGTAAGTTACAAGTCAGTGTATGTAATGGTTCATGTGTTTAGGTTGACTATCACATCCTTTCCTTTGGGTGACTCTGGGCAGAGGAGTGCCAGGACAGCAGAGATAAGGCAAAACCCCACACCTCAGTGGTCCCAACATCTCACCTACCATGTGCCCCAGGCGCACAGCCATGTTGTGTGCGTGGTCCTCCACCAGTGAATGGTAGTGGGTGGAGAACAGGGTCCGGCACTTAATCTTCTCTGCAAGCTCCTTCACAACTGCACTGGCTATAGCTGTCCCGTCAAAAGTAGCTGTGCCTCTGCCTGGAGGAACAAGAGTGGCAAAGTGAACTCAATCTTCACCCTTAATTGTTCAGATTAAAAAACTACAGCAAAGATGCTTTTCTAAAGGCAAATGCAACACATTCATTCTAGGATAGATGGCAAACAGAATGGGATGACAAGGGACCTTAAAGCTCAGCCAGTTCCAACCTTCCATGAGACCAGGTTGCTCCAAGCCCCATCCCAACCTGGCCTTGAACACTGCCAGGGATGGGGCAGCCACAGCTTCTCTGGGCAACCTGTGCAGGGCCTCATCACCCTCACATGGAAGAGCTTCTTCCTAATGTCTCATCTCAATCTCCCCTCTGTCAGGTTAAAGCCATTCCCCCTTGTCCTGTCCCTACAGGCTCTTGTACTTCGCCATGGTATCAAGGTGGCATCTCAGGTTAAGGCAGTGTTGGAGGAGAGGTGATGGGGTGGTGGAGGGCAGACAAAGAGAGAACTGCAGAGCCCCCAGCAACGCCTGCCTGTGAAGCACCAGGCTGAGATTTCAGCTTTTTCCCAAACACGAAGCTATCCCCAGGCCAGCAGGGCAAGAGGCAGCAGCAGCAGCAGCAGCAGCAGCAGCAGCAGCAGCAGCAGCAGCAGACCAGCCTCGGCTTGGAGAGGGCACTGCCTGGCCTCTGGTTCCAAGAAACAAGGTCTCATCTCCTTTCCTGCCCCCGGGCTGCAGCTTCCATCGCCAAAGAGGCAGCACCAGGGGCAGAGCCACAGCTGGCAGAACAGCACCAAGGAGGGAGAGGGAACCAGGAGGCCTGATCCTGCCAACAGCAGCAGGAGCAGACAGCAGTAGCACCACCCGCAGATAACAGACAAGCACCAGATACCCCTCCTGGAGCTTTTCTCTCTGCCCTGCCGCAATCAAGGCAAAAATTAAACACAAATGAGAGAAGCCTGTGCACGGATCCTGCCCGCATCCCACAGCCTCTGCTTAAACACATTTTCTGCCTAAGTGACTGTGCACTTCCAGGCTCCTGGCAGCATGTGTTACCCTATGGAGCAACTCCAGATTGTCAACAGTTAGAGCTCAACTTAATTGAACGTGTCTCAGCGCTCCATTAGCTCTTGGAGTGCAGCGGCTGCAGCCATGGCCCTGGGCACTGCTGCCAGCTCCCTCCCTGAGCCCCAGAGTGCAAAAACAAGGCAGAAGAACCATACATATCATAGAACCACAGGCTAGTTTAGGTTGGAAGGGTTCTTAAAGTTCATCCAGTTCCAAACCCCTGCCACGGGCAGGGGCACCTTCCACAAGAGCAGGTTGCTCCAAGCGCCGTCCAACCTGGCCTTGAACACTGCCAGGGATGGGGCAGCCACAGCTTCTCTGGGC
>JANHGB010034052.1:0-17206 GCA_026283785.1 Coracopsis vasa
GGCTGTAACACTGGCAGCATGAGACTTCCCTTCTGACTTGTGCCCTACTGGTAATGTAACAGCACTTCCAGACAGGTACTGAAGAAGCTGCAAATGACATTCTTAGATGAGCAATTTCAGTATTACCCAGTCATGGGTGTTTCTGTTTAAACCTTTGAAGATACTGATATCCCCAAAAGTACATATTAAACCTTCTGGACAGAAGATGAGTGGAAATTCAGAGGGACGTGAGGAGGTCAGGGTTCTGTCTCACTCTCTTAGGGCTTACAGATTTAATTTGGTTTAGCTCTTCCCTCTCTCTTAAGAATATTATGTAAGAGAACTGTGGTTCACTCTGGATTTTGGACATTGTGATGAGAATGTTTATATTCCTGAATCTAATATTCTCAGAATAATCAGGAGTTATTTCTGCTATAAGCCATATTTTTGTGCTATTTTCTCTCCTTACTCCCATTAGTGATGTCTCTAGTGAATTTTAAGAATTCTTGCTGCACCCACACAAAAAAGAACTTTTTTTTTTATTTAGGTGAGCATGAAATAAAAATCAAGGTTTTAAAGTTCCATCAAGTTCTTTCTCTTTCTACCACGCATTATTTTGAAACCAGTCAGATTTTTTATGTGCTTAAATAAATTGTTTCCCTCTTTCTTGAAGTTCAATACAATCCCATGTAGTTCAGATATCTCCAAGCAACTATCATTGTAACTACTTCTTATGGGAAATATGAATGTAAACTAAAACCTCAGATTAGATAAATGACTTTTTATTGCACTAGATACAGAAATATTCACTAGATAACTAATCAGCACAAGAAGCTTTTCAACAGCCATACTCCAAAGCACTATTCTACTGAAAAGCAAAATACTGTGGTTGGATTAGTAATGATCATACCAAAAGATATATTGACTCACTTCCACTAGCAATCCATCAGTCACTACAGCAAGGTGAATCTAACAATATCAGTAATATTTCCAGCTGAAAATCTTCAGTATCAAACTATACAGGCTATGCGTTAATGTTTTAGGAATTGTTCTAATGTAGCTCGGCATTTCTCTTTGCCAGCAACTGGCTGCTGTACTACTAAAGTACAATTACTCATTGCAGTGGAAATTACTTCTGATACTGCCCAACCCCCAGATTCTCTCTCTTCCTCAGTTTGTTCAGTTTATGAAACATCTCTTTATTCCTGAGTTATTGCAGGAACGAATGTTGTTGAGCTGTTTGTGGTTGTTTATGATTTATATTATGATTGATATGTAGTTTTGGATTTGATGTATTTATTTTTTCACTTTGTCCAACAGCCTGCATGGCATTGTTCAAATCTAGATTAAGTAAAACCAGTTTAGGTCTTGCATATTTTAATTGTTCCTTAGGTACTGCAGTTTCAGATCAGAAACAGGTTCCATCTGCTGACAGTCACTGTCCCATCTCAGAGCATGTTGGCTGTTGCTTGTTAGCCTGAGATTTCCTTCTGAATGGGTGCTGATTTTCAGAATCACTAACAGATTAAAGACTGTATATAAACTCTGATTTAGTCAGTATATTCAGGATAGTGCTTTCCAGAATCCTGCCTTGGCTCTTTTAAACATTGGTTTTACAGCAAAATATGCAAATGCAGCTCAAATATTTAAAACAGCAAAAGAAATTAAACAGAACAAGAAAAAAATCTAAATCAAGTCCCCTATTTAACCTCGTTTGCTTCTCAGAGATTGTGCATTTGCTGTAGTCAGAGGCTACCTGTCTGTCTTCACTTATCCCATGTATTTTAAAAGAACACATAGGAAAGGAATAACATCAAACAATTTTATTGTATATTAAAATATTGAAAGAATGTGTTCTTATTTTTCAGGAAATTATGTAAAATCTATTCAAGTTGCAAACTGGAGTTCTAGGAAAGTAGGTTTATTCATGAAATAGGCCTGGTGAAAACATAAAAGGAGTATCACGATGATTCTGAAGAGCATATATATATATGATTCTAAAATATTAATTTGCACAATATCACAGTGCAAATCCAGATCATAAAACTCGCCTGCTTTCTCTTGATTTAAACTATTGGCCTTACCTTCTGATTTTCAGACCTCTTGCTTGTGAGTGGGAAGCTTGGCAACCTACATTGCAATGTTTGTGGTCTAGTTATACGATGTGTCAGCCTGGCTGATTAGGTCAACTCTAGATATGGTTGGATCAAACCTTAGATTTATCTGGCAAATCTAAGAGAGAACTTCTAAGTTTTCTTTCTTCTTTGGACCACCTACTGCCCCCTCCCCCAAGGTTAGCTGTCAAATACTATTTATTTTTTGAACAATTTCAAAAGAAAGGATTATTTCTGTCCAGTAGAGAAGGTTAATAAGAAAACTGTCAGATACATTGATGAAGCAATCACCATGTCAATGCAATACCGGTGCATTCATCCCACAAAAGTGGTCAGATTTATTTTCCTTTGAAGGATGAGTAATATATAGTTTGTCAGTCTCAGGCTCTGATCTACAAATCAGTTTTAAAGGATTTTTTTTTTTTTTTTTTCTCCTCAGAAATCTATTTCTGAAAGTGAATCCAAATCTGGAAATCTGGAATTTCTATTCAATTTGTTTGTGTTCAAAAAATGTTTTAACTGCTCAATTTAAAATCTACTAACATGCCTACCTCTTCATTTATGCTTACACTAATCAAATACATGAAAAAGGTCTTAGTCCTTAAAAGAGTCACTGATTATTTCAGGGAGTTAAAAAAGGAAGGGAGCTAGAAAATGGAGATAAAACTACTGGGAGGATCTAGGAAGGGGGAGTGGGTAGGACAAAAAGGAAAAGCAGCCCATTTGGCACCTCTGAGGGCCTACATCTGGAACTGATTGAGAATAAATAATTTTAGAAAGCCTGTGGTATCACATAAAAGCTGGGAAATTCATTCTGAAGCAATAATGGAAAGCTTTTAACTGGAAAAAAGAGAAAGGAGAAAAAAAGAGACCTTCCTCCAGACCTGTAGTTTTCCAGCAGACTTGTGAGATTACTGCAGATGCCTCAAATAAAAAATATTTTTTTAAAAATACATACATATAAGCTTTTTATAATATTTTCATTGATCAAGGGCTCTTCTATGCTTATTGAAAGCCGTACAGAGAACATATTACCAAGCCAATTATGTCGTTAGTCAGACTTGCACATAGAGCATGCCAGATGAATCTCCTCTGGAGATACCACTTTCTACTTTTTGATGCAGAAAGCTGTGATTTAATTTCAGAATACTGAAGATAAAACCCCAATGTCCAAGGACTGTGTGAAAATTCCCATTATCTCAGGAAGAACAATTATTCTCTGATGTAAATTACATTACTATTCTGGAATGGCAAAAAGGCTAAACTAAGATCAAAATGCTATTCTAAACTAATTCAGCTGAGAAGAGTCATTAACAAATAATTACCATAAACAATGTTCAATTATTATGTTTGAATATACTTTTTATTACAGCCTCATCAAATACATTTATTTATCCCAGTAGCATATGCCTGTGATAGGAGCTGTCATACTATGTTTCACAAATTTTGAACCATTAAAAAGCAAACAAACTACTGGAGATCACCTTAATATAACTCGAATATTCATGACTGCAAGTGTGCTATTTCATCCTAACTTCTGTTGACAATGGATGAAGACAGAAGTGGTTGATCCTCACAAATGGAATTCTTTCTGTATTTTATGACTTTACTTCTAGGCCCAGAAAATGTATTTTGTATTTTAGTTGAACCATAATCTAGCAACACAGTTTTTGGATTATCTGTTTTTATAATGGCATTTTGATCAAACCTGTTTCGAGAGACAAGTATAGCTCAAGGGAAGAAATACCCACCATTAAAATGAATTCTGGTCACAGCATATTGTTTTATCAGAACTAATAAAGAGGATCAGTACAACAACTGCTTTAATGAGAATGAGGTGAAGTGAATGTCTAAGGTAAGTCATCCTGAACCAGTACCATTGCCTGATCAGGGAAGAGAGATGAGTCATTTGAATCCAAACTACATTCTTTGGTTTGAGACAGAAATATAATTTAACATGGTTAATTAGTATAATTTAACATGGTTAATTTTAATTAGCCATGGTAACTGGTAACATTTTTTTTCTTCCTTTGGTATAAAATAAAATAAAATTTTAGAAAATTTAATTAATGTATCAGGGAGAATTGTTTTTCTCAATAAATAAGAACCTACTGACAACTACAAGCTTTGATTGTGCACCTGAAGGACTTTTAAGTCCTAAAAGAGAGTCTATCTAACTTGGCTCCTGTAGAGGGGAATATACTTTTAGCTGTCAGCAAAAAAATCTCAGATGATGTCTAGAGATTGAATTCTATTCTTTAGATGTGTTTGATAAAAATAAAGGTATATCTTCTTCATGGGAGTTGAGGCCTTCAAAAAAAAAATCTACTATCTGATGATCAGCTGACATTAGAGAAGATAAGGTCTGGCTAAGTATAAAATTGTTTGATGATAATTCAGTGTAAGAGAACCTCTTGTCCAGTCTCCTAATTTTCTTATTTGTATCCACTGTACTTCTAACATTGCAAACTTATGTATTTATTTAAACTTATAATCCTACATAAAAATATTTCACATTAGTGAACAGAAATGTTTAAGTGGGAGTCCTTGTGCAATGGGAAGAATGAGACACCAACACATTATACATTCTATGATAATGTAGGAATACTATATACAGTACTCCAGAAGGCAAAACAGATATTTTCTGCATCTAATTTAGCTGATATTATGCATAGCAAGATGCTGGCATTAAGGAAAGGACTGTAGGGGAATAAGGTTTTGACTTACCAATATTACAGTGCCAGAGGTTATCAGATATTCTCTGCCCTTCATTCCTAGATTGAGCTCTTAATGTATTTGAAATGCATGTTGTCCGTGCCACATACTCAATACAGCACTCCTAGAGAATAGCAAGAGGGTGCATAGGAAACTTTCTAGCTAGATAAGGGCAGAGAGCTGGACTAGTCTTATTTTTACTTTAATTTGCTTTTACATATATAAACCATTGTATTTAAGAGAAAATTCTACTGCCATTTGAACTATTCCTGTTATTTTGCAGAGTTCCAGTTATTTCTTTCTGTAGGAAAAATGCTATCCAACAAGTTTATGCAAGTGGTAAGACTTGACTCAGCCTCCTTTATTATTCAGAAAAAACCAAATAAAAAAGAACAAAACCAGCTGTATCTGGAAAAAAAATCCTTATCAATAAATGATACTGTTGCTATGAAAAGCATATTGTGTAAGTGTATTGTCTGCTAGCTGTACATTAAAATCTTACAAGGGCATGGGGAATTGAAACTGTCTTTCTAATGGACCATAAATCTTAGAAATTATTTGAATTCATGGATTAAATGTCAGCTTTGAAAGCTTTTGGCAATTTAGTTTGGATCTTAGAAGAAAGAACATCTCTACTGAAAATCAAATTATTGCATTCTCATATTCTGCATTAGTTATTTCCAGAAAAATATTCTTCAGAGGAATAACCTGGGGATGCTTTTTTTCCCTCTGAAAGTTTTTGACATTCCATGTTGCATTTGTAAGTAATATGATTGCTAAGACCAAAAGTGGAAAAGCGATAGGGAGAGTGTGTTATGTGAATAATGTGCACTATACATTGTAATGATAACACTAGCTGAATGTATTGATATGGTTTCTCAGGTGCCAGTACATGGAACTCAGAGTTTAACATGCTGTAGCTAGAGGAAAAGGTGTTAGTTGGGTAGACAAAAAGATTTCAAGTATTGTAGCAAACTTGTGCAGTTCTTATAATAGAAAAGAAGTGAAATATCAAAAGTATTTATTAATTTGAAGTGATAATTTTAAAATAGGGTAGAGAGAAGGCTGGCCCCCTCCTCCCCTCAAGCACAGTGACAAGTATTGACAGAAAGATGATCGAAAGCCAGTAAAAGCAATAGAAGGATCCTTTGGCGTTTTCACTGATTTAAATCCGATTTGGAAGCACATTAAATACAATTAACTTCAGACATTTAATTGGAATGCCTGAGTTAAGGCTGAGTTACTTTAAGCACCTCTATAATTGAAGAAGATTGATAGACATGTCTGAAGGCAATTCAGCGTACTTAGTATCTGGACTGTCCCTCTGGTATTATCCCATTGTCTCCCTTGTGATAGAGAGTTTTCAGACTAAGATTCTTCAGGTAAGTGGCAAAAATGAGACAGGATGAGTCCAGCTTTAAGAAGCCAAAATCATTTTGTAATGATGAAGAGAAGGAGGGACAAAATTATTTCCGGATCTAGTTTTACAGTGACTGAACATAGTGTGACTCTGTTTATTTGTCTTAAAAATTTACCTGTAGTTTGATAGCATTTATTGCTGTGGTGTCTAAGGAATTTTCTCTTAGCTCATTTCTTCAGAAAAATTTAAAAGAGGTTGATACGTTCTTCAAGTACCTGTAAAGGCATTCTGGATAAGCTTATAGGTAAAGATGCAGTCTTCCTATTGCAATAATCAGGAAAAGTATCAATAGAGCAATGTACAGTGATCCATTTTACTTGTTGAATGCAAAAGTGCTGGATCTCATATGTCCTTTAAATGTTCCTCTGGGAAAGGGCTAAGTAGACTGTAAACTAATCTTAAAATGTAATAAGTACAAAATTAAGAGAGAGATCATACAAGAGTTAAATTTAGGTTGTCAGAGATAAAATACAGACAAATTAATTGAATATTACAAGAGAAGTTAGGGACAACTTCAAGATCTTTATGCAACACTAAGAAGATGAAGGAGTAAATTTTAACTAATTAAGGACTATGAACAATTTCAGAAAAAGACTGCCAAACAAGCAAGGAAGGTTTTGTTTTAAGAGAAAGAGAGCTTTAGGTAAGC
Source organism: Coracopsis vasa (assembly GCA_026283785.1). Lineage (NCBI taxonomy): Eukaryota > Metazoa > Chordata > Aves > Psittaciformes > Psittacidae > Coracopsis > Coracopsis vasa. The sequence goes on from JANHGB010034052.1 coordinate 6,878, forward strand.
AGAATTGCAAATTTTGTGTTATGAGCTAAAAGAAAGCCTTGAGTTTCTACTAAGCTTTGCCTAAAAGCCAGTAAAATCCCGGTTTTGGTGTACAGTACTAGGCAGAGCAACAGACCGGATGTAGTGAGAACAGGGTAGGAAAAAAACCTAAAAATACTCGAGTGTCCTTATGCACATTTCCAAAAAAACTTTCATTTTGAATACTATGGTCAAGTCTGGTCATTCTTCCTAGAAGAGTTATGGAAAGTGAATTGATTTAAATATAGGAGATAAAAGTGATTGAGACATAGGGTAATAACTTTGTGTAAAATAGACTAAAAATGTTGGGACTATAATAAAGAAAAAAACAAAATGAAAGAACAAGACAGAAACTGATGAATTAAGATAAATTGGGTGTTTCTTTTTCATTTTACAAGATCAGAAGGAATTCAGATGAACTGAAAGTAGTGCATATAAATCTGATAGGAGAGTGTCTCAAGTTGCTATGCTTTGAGTTACACTCAAAATCAAACCCTCTACATTGCCTGCTTGTGATTTCCTTTGACACTGGTGCTGTTCCTTACTGGCAGAAGCCCTGTTCCGATCCAGTATTTTGTTTCAACAGTAGAGACCCAAATCTCAATTACAATAATAATGTGTCAGCGTTACCTGATGGCTATGACTCTGTGACTTGAGTTAATGCTTTCCAACCACTTTCCAGAGGACAGAGGATTGCACTACAACTCTTAACTTTCTTCATAGTCTCTGAGGGAAAGCTAACTACTGCTGAAATTCTTGAGGGAAACAGTGCTAGTTGTCTTCTTTTAGCTGGGATGCCGTTCATTTGCTGTAGGATAGAAATCTTCCAATAGATTTATAATTTCCAGAGCAGCCACCCAGATAAATTCATGATGACTACATCCAATGGAAAGAAAGAAGCCCCACCAAACAAATGAAAAATACAGACCTTCTAGTCAGAATAGCTGACTCCATTTCTTTTTTGCTTCAGTGGAGTATTGAGCAGAACAGCCTTGTTAATTATAGTGAAAACAGGCTAAAAGTATGTGGCAGGTATGTGCCCCAAAATGTCAGTGCTGTTTTGTTGCCTTTGAAGTACTCAAAAATATATTCTGGGAAAGTGCAGATTATCTGAGAAAGATATTTATCATAAGAAAGCAAGAAACAGGAAAACGTAAGGATGTGAAAACACAATGGCAATTAGAAGCACTTCCATTCTCTTTTACAACACACCATAGGATGTTAAAATATCTGGATGCAAAGCATTCCTGCAAACTAGGGGCTGTGGACTGCCACTGAGTAGCAGATACATAAAAGAACTCTATTGGTGAATAGGAAATGGATTTCTTAGTTATACAGATGAGGAAAAATCCCCAAGTTTGTGAACAGAAATGAAAAAAGTGGACAAAGTAAATAATATTCAGTGTCTGAATACTCATACGTGCCAGCTTGTTGTGTTAATGGATAGTTATTGTACCAAACATGGTGCTGCTAGAAAAAACAAATACCTGAAATCAAAACATTCTTCTGTGCCAATTTAGTTTCAGGAATACTTAAAAATACCAACAGAACATGTTTAAAACAAGATTTGATATAACTTCATATTTATATAACTTCATTGAATGACAGTCCTGCTCTCCTTGGGAAAAATTAAATTTGAAAACTCAATTCAAGTTATTCTGGAGCTATAGTTAACCCAAAAATTAATATTCTGAAATGTTGCTGGAATAGCCTACATGGGTGAAAATGCAATGAAGATTACTGAGCTTTACTTTGGACAGAAAAAACAGGGAAGGGAAATAATCTGGTTCTGTGTGAAAAAGGAAGACATAAATTTTGGTGAATAGCTTTTTAAAAAGCTTTGATGGATAAAAACCATTTTCAAGTACAAAAGAAATAATGTTTAAGTGAGATGAGTATTAGTTATAGCTATTTTAGGATAAACTAATCTAGTCCTGATTTTTTGAAGGGAGGCAAAATTGCTGTTTGCATGTTGCTTTTAAAAAAGGAAGGAAGATGAAAGGAAGCTTCAGTGTCTGCCTCAATGGGGAATGCTTAGGATCGTGCTGTGTGAGCACTCTGCCTTCCCCATTGTTTGTCAGAAAGCCAAGTGTTTTCTGCATGTTTTGGTCTGAATGATGTGACTGGAGGAGGTACAGAAATGTATGGTTGCTGGTAAGTGAGCAGTGTTCTTCCCAAGATAATGTGAAAGGTTAGTTGTACATGTTTTTCTCTGCCAGTCCTTGCTTACCAGAGATGCCTAAATGAACATGGCATCTGTCTCCCACATAAATCTTCTAGTCCGTTTGATTTTATGCAAACTGACCTCTCAGTACCCATGTGAGGTGCTGGTGCTGGAGGTCTTGTAAAATCAAACTCTGAGGAGAAAATGACTTCGTAGCTTGATTCTTTATTCCATTACTATTCCATTAGTTTGATTTTTAAATCTCTCATAGTGATGTTCTTTGTTCTTGCACTGTGAGAAAAAGAATTATTTTGAACTAAAAAATCAGGATCAGAATGTGGTATGGGAAGTCATCGAAGTGTGCTCCAGGAGTAGACAATCCAATTAAATATCAAATGTCTATTTCTCTTAGCATCTCTTGATCAGGGTATCTGATATTTAAAATGAAATACAGAGCAAAACTGCTTCATCTACCAAGTATATGAGGTACCATGTCTTACCTTTTAAATGTTAACACTGGAACTTTAGACAGCTATTACTCTGTTCCATCTTTATGCAAAATGTGCACTCACACAGCATTTAAGGCTAAAGATCTGTGCAGCAACAAATACCTTCCTGTAGGATTATACCTGATTATTTGTGCAGACTATTAGTCTAGGAAAGCAGTTCAGACTTAGATGTAATGGGTAGGATGAACAGCTTGAATCTCTGTTTTCACAACTACATTAACCAGTTTTGTTCATTGCAGTCCTCCATGTGTGCTTATATTGACTTTAAAGATAATTAAATACATTATTTTACAAACTCCAGAAGCCTTTAAGACAGAATAACGAATGGATCATTGACTTAGCTGCAGTCAATAGGCTATTATAATTTCCCTTAATACAGCAATATTGAAGAGTTCTACTTCATTTGAAAGATTGCAGTTACTGAGCATTAACTGCAAAAACAAAAGACTGAAAACCACTTGGAGCATCTTACAATAAGGAGACAACATGAAAAATTATAGTTGTGAAAACAGTAAGTAAGTAGTTTTCAAAGTTAGTTTAAGTTAAAAGGTAGTTGACTTTCTCATCCAAACATAACACTGATTCTTCTGCCATTTATTTGGGATGGACAAACCCCTCTTGCTCAATTTCGGATGCTCTCAAGTACTGTGAATTCAGAAGTTTGCTTCTGAGGCCAGCATCACTGTATTAACATTTCAGTTAACATCCACTGTGACCAAGAGTAGAAGGTGGGGATAGTGTGTCTAAGATAGACACTAACAGTGTCAGTAAAATGGAACTCTGAGAAAGTGCTGTTCTGTAAAAATTATTCACAAATAACCCTTGCTGAGCTATCATTTGACTTATTATGTGGACTTTTCAGTACATTTGGACAAGTACTGAAATCTTGGCAGAGAAAAGGAAAAACTATTATGGCCCATTGGAATGATGCAAAAAAACCCCATTACTGCAGCTATTGTAGAGTGCATAAAATCAGATCTCATTTTGGAAAGACTCTCCTTTGGAAAAACTCTGAACAGTCACAAAGAAATGATACATGGAATGGAGGAAGTTATTAAAGAGCTTCCACATACAGAGAGACTTGTTAAAAGAAGATGATTATTGATTTTGTGATTACTGGGGAGCATTCAGACTAAATGACTCTAGTGAGCGTAGTCAGATAGATGAATGTCTAGATGTCATCAGTTGTACCTGCCATTAACTAAGTTTGCAATTAATGTAAGGCCACTTTTTGAAACCAGCTCTGTAGAAGATTGCATGGGATACATAAAAACCCAAGAAATTGATTGGAGTTGTTATCTGATAAAGTATAAATAAACTGCTTACAAGGTATGTAGCTGTGGGTGTGTGGGAATATTTGGGCGTTCTGCTTTACAGCATATTCCAATTTTTTTGTGGCTAGTTTTCTGTGTAGCTAACATGGTAGTAGTGAGATGATTACAGGAGCAGGAGTAACTTCAAATAAAAGATAAAGTTAATAAATCATGTGAGAAGGTGAGAAATGATCTGGAGACAGAAACGTAATTCACCTGCAGCAGGTAAACAGGGCAGCAAGCAATGCCATGCAGAGCAGCTGCTCCCAAACCAGTGTTGGGGTACCTTGAACAGCTGCCCCAGCCAGAGAGGAGACATGTCCGTTAGAGATGGCCAAGAGTGGAAGTGCTGTGGCACACTCAAGAAGATGAATGATGTGCCCAGCAGAGGGCCTGACATTAGTGGATGGAAGCTTCTGCACCATGATGAATGGCTTCGCACTATGCATCAAAATAGTACAGGAAAAAGATGAAAAAAACAACTCAGGAAGGATAATTTACAAGACAGTGTTAAGAAAAAGAAACAAGGGATATGTTAAATTAAGCCAATATCAGTGAGCAAATGTATCAAGGCTCAGTAAGCTATTTGGCATCACTTTTCTCCCACCATGAGGTAAATTGCAAGGTAGTAGCAAAATTTGTGGTTTATTTTAATGAAGTGTTCTCTTAGCACTGCAGAACGTAAGGAGGAAGGGCCAAGTTCCTCAGCGTTCAAGTGGGACTCACTTTAAGCTAATGCTAAACAGATGTGCATGAGGTAGAATTTAACCAAACTTCTAAGGCATATGAAAAGATGGCAGGTAAGTTCTGTGTGGTATTTACACATTTTTAGTACAAATAATTATAAAATGCAAACTCCTCAGGAAGCAGCTGCAAAGCTTGTGTTTCAACATGCTTATCAAATTTCCTCTTCAGGATAAGAATGAACACAAACAATAATGATTTTGAAGAGATGACAGTAATGGACTTAACAAGATAATGCATTCTTCAACCATCAGGATTTTGAGACTAGTTATTTCAGAGAGACTAAAGGATTAGGCTTCCACTTACTATTGAATGGGACTCGGGCACTTCATTTCCTTTAAGTGCTTTGCAACTTCTAGCACAGAAGTATAAGCAAATACACCTTCAGGGTTCTGTTTGACCTCAAAACACATGCAAATGGATGCAGACATGGCTGGAATATTTGCCTTTTTATGTGCAGACTTCTTTTACACTGTTCAGAAAATAAATGTTTCCAGATGGCCCACCTGATTATATATATGTTAATAAACTCAATATTGCACCAAGAGTGAATGTTGTTAATGCATGCATTTTGCTGAATCTCAGGGGTACCTCAGGTTTTTGCTTCTCTTGTATTTCAGGAATGTTTATCTTTGGCTTATCAGGTGCAGAAACAGCTGTGTTCTCTTGCCTGGCAATGCTGCCTTCTTTCCTCATTTCTCTCTTTGCTTTATTTTTATGTTTACATGAGCTAAATATTTTGAACTAAATATTCAATCTGAGATACACTTAATACTGGCACTGAATCTGTCTTCAGGGTTAAGGTGTATCATTTGATATTCAACCATATATGAAAAAATTATATAAACAAATATACCTGTCTTTATGTGTACTGTTTGAATGTTGTATCTCAGGCACAATTTTGGCTATTTGCCTTTAATTACTCTAAGACATGTTCACACACTTGCATACATATAGCCCTACAGTTGCACAGATAAAACCTACTTCAGACCTCCTCTAAGCAATAATGAAGTCCGTTTGGGCACAGCTGAGACTAGTTTACGTTTAACATCTCACTAGTGAATCTGCATGCCTTCTGCACTAGGATTGTTCTGGCTAGTTCAGAGTACATGAAATTATGGGTGTAATGGACTGTAACCATCTCAGCGGTTGTGTTTTAAAAAGACTGAGTGAATCTACTGCTGTAAAGAATTTTTTTAGAATCTTCCTGTAAAATAATCTTCTGAGTAACCATGTGAACTCACAGTTGTTTGAACCTTAGTCATGAAGATTGCTTCCCATATAAAACACAAAAAATATCTCTGGCTAAACCTATGCCCCACAATATGCTTTTCTCGTAATCTAGATGTGCACGCACATCAGATTAGATTTCAAGAATAGAATAGTTTAGAAGAAGATGCAATTTAGTGCTTTCATTCACTTTTTGTATCACCAACACTATGTTGTTGATGCTGCTCAGTGAATACTCACAGGACATGGAGCCCACCTCATTCAGACGACTGTTTTCTTTGAAGAATATTTCTCTCGTTTCTGGCAACAACAACTGAGGAAGGCTAAGAGAGAAATGTTCACCCTATTAACTAATATCATAATAAATAAGGAGCCTGGCTAGAGCTTCAGAAACTAGTAGTTGTTATTAATGAGATGCATATAATCCATTGCTTGTAACACCCTTTGAATCAATGGGAGTAGTTTCTAATCCAGATCATGTGCTGCCTTGAAGGCAGATACGGTGTTACAGAGAAATGAGGTATAAATTTACAAAGTTGTAAGTTTTTTTTCTCTACCCAAGTCAAAAAACTTTTCTCAATGTGAACTAAAAAACTTGGAAATTTAATACAAATTTTTGAGAAGCACAGTGTGGTTTTCTTCCTCCTGCCTGCTTTTCGTGTGCTGTGATTCACCCACTCATAGTTTTTTCTCTTCTTCCTTCTTCTCTTCAGCTCATGGGCAGCCTTAAATTTATCATCTTTACTGAGTTCAACTTTCATGTTAATGGCCTATGTATGTGAAATAAATCTGTAACCTCATCACCTTCTTGAGTCTAGCAACCATGGCTCAACTCTTCCATAAACTAAAAAGACTGCCCAGTCACTTTGAAGCTTAAACATTTCAAATGGGAGGAATTACTGCTGACTCCTTAATTCTTTCTTTATCTACCAGGGAAAGGATTCACAATAAGTACCTGCACAGTATTTAAAGCCAAGCAAATTCACAGTGGAATTAAGTCACAATATTTTTATAGTGAAGATGGTTCAGCACTGGAAAAAATCATCCAAGGAAACAGCGATTTCTTCATGTACTGTCTCCAGTTCAACTTCAGACATTTTTTCTAGAAGAGAAGCTATGCACAGATTTTCATCTTAGTATGTGAGTTCTAAGAAAAATATAAGCTCTTGGGACATGACGGTGTTCACAGTAGCTGACTTAATAATCTCCACTCTTAATAATCACTCTGTACCAGATGTGAATTCTAAATTGATCACTATTTTTTTGTGTGTCTTTATAAGCTTTTGCTGTACCTTAATGTAAATCTTCCAGTGGGCTATATATAACATTTTTCTCTTTTCTTGGAATTCAGTTATGGTCAATGGCTGTCTTCACAGTATAATTAGTTTCTCTAATCACCTTCTATGAAAACCCACACTCTTGTCATTATCCTCCTGATACAGCTTGCAACAGCAGAAGGTTTAAACAATATAATGGAGATTTTGTGGCAGCATGATAAATTTCTTCTAAGACTGCTGTTGTCTTCTTAGGAATTTTTTTGAGGAAGCTCAGATATAAAGTAGCTTTTTAGTGATTTGATATTGTTGATGGCAAGAGACATCCAAGGTACTTTTATTGTTTCCTTGAGTGATTTTACAGCAATAAAAGGAAGAAAAATTTGTGATGATCTTCTTTAACAGTCAAAAAGGGTACCAGTCAAGAGCATTCCAACTGCTTGAGACTTGGGGAGAGGCAAGTTGCAGCTGACAGTAAAATTATTCTTTTGCATGCATTTCTGTAAAGGCCCAGACATGTCACATTTTTGCATGCTAACATTTTCAGATGCTGATTTATTAGGACTTCCTGATGAGACAGAGGGACTCTTCCTCAAGAGCAAAGTCTGCAAAGAATTAACCAGCTCATTTACCAGGAAAAAAGCAGGCAGTGTTCAAACAGAAAGACCGGACAGAAAATTGCATATTTTTTCCCAACTCTTCATCTATTATTCTGAATACTTTAAACTCTAGTGTATGAAAACCATAGGAAGAGCCAGAGAATGATATAAATAAAATGCGTAACTAATAAAGTAAACACTCAGAAATCCCTGCACAGATATTCATGGACTGGAAGAACGAAGTCAAAAACATGGAGACTAATACCTTCATAGCCAAAACAACCTAGTCTACATTCTTGCCTCAAAGAAGGATAGAAAAGCAAGCTGCAGAAATGCCAGGGAAGGGATCCACACTGTGAATTAGGATATTCATGCAGAGGCTAAATGAGGTAAAGGAAATATTTGGGGAACAAGATGTGGACTCTGATGATCTATGTGAATGGCCATAATGAAGTCTCTGCAGACAGTGTGTACCCATGGTTTAGATACCTCTGAAAGACTGTCATGATCATTGCTACAGATTTTCTAAGGGATCCTGCAATGTTCTGCAAGAGCCCCTTCCTTGCCTTTTGTGCTTGACGTTATAATGCTGCAGAAGAGACTGTGAACTGTTCCCATTAGCAAATCCTATAGTATGCTTATTATAGTAATGGAAATTACTCTTGAAATCCAGTCAGCAACAGAGTATAAATGATTGTGTGAGAATGAGTTGATCAGCTCTCTTTGTTAAATGTTTTTGCATGTGTGGGAGGCCTTGGCAGTTAATGTACTTACCTCTGATTTTCAGCTACTGTCATCATTGCTATATGTGATTGATACGTCTGCCTTCACAGCTTTGGAACCTGACACTGACACTAATAAACAGCTTAAAGTCACTAATAATAATTTCAGAAGGGACTTCAGAAGTTGTAGGGGACTATTTTTTTCCCAAATTGCAACTTTGTGTCCTGGGAAGAGTAACATGGCTTTCACAGCTTGTGTTTTGTTTTGGCATGCAAGTATTGTGGGCAGGTCTGTTAACTGGAGTTAGCTGTAGAAATCAAGAAAAGCAAAATCAGGAAAAGCAAAATAAATTCCCCCCCCTCCCCCTTCCCAAACATAACGATTATTAAGTAAAAAATGAAATTTCCTTCCTTGAAACACCTTTAGTGCAATACTTAGGCGGTTTTCGCAAGACTTGTTACATATTTGCTGGTGATTATTGATTTAAATACATGATGCAAAATATAGCCCTTTTAGAATTTCATAGTTTTAAAGGGATACAGGCTAGATATGGGTCACTCCGTCATTTACGTCTCTTTTTAATCTTGCTGTGCTGGTGGGTGGAGGGCGGGCTCCAGGACACAAGAAAGTTAGCCTTGTCTTAACTTGGAAGAAGAATGAATTGGCAGGTTAGGCATGAATTACACCCATCACATCTGTTTTCTTTATTTTGCTGCATTGTGTGGTGCTTTCAAAGTAGGAGGTAACCAGAAAACAGTCCATTGTTTCTGTTTTGTGAGCAGTTAATATACGAAGGCTTCTTGTGAACATGTGTACATAGGCATAATATCTAGAATCTAGAACTTAACTAGATACCCAGAATAACAATTTGCTGCAGTGGGCTAGAGTGTAAAACAAACGGCCCCAAAAACAATGGCTGAGACTTAATGAAATCAGGATGGAAATAGATGTTTAGGAAATAATAAAAAGCATCCTGAATTTCATAAAAACAGAGTTATCATCAGTGTCTGTTAAATCAGGCCAATGCCTGTGTGTTTTGATAAGGAATGTAGGACCTTCCTTTAAGTTGAATTTTTAAAGATTGGACTATTGACACCATGTGAAGAAAGAACTTGTTTGATCTTGAAAGATGATATTTTATACGGTTTCTGGTCTAAGAGAAAGAATTTCATGGTCCAGTTTGTCTACTTTTCCTTCGGACTGAGGTGGATGAAAACACCCTTTGTCAGGGATATGCCACAACTATTCAGCACATCTCAGACATGACTACTAGGTCTTTTAACACCAAATGGAGTTCATAACTATCAGTGTTATGAAAGATTTTCTTTCTTCACTGCAACACCATTCTCAAGAAAAGAAATCTATTTTAAAAGACACAGAAATTAAAATATTTTTTATTTTACCCTCCCAGTACCTGAAAGATAAATGATTTCTAAATCAGAACTTTCCAAGGGCAATTGCTGTGTTCTAAGATGTGTGTTTTGATGTGTGTATGTGGGATTAGAGAGAGAGAAAGAAAGGGTGATAGAACTAATAATCTATTGGATTATAGGTTTATCTCTTAAAAAAAAAAAAGAAATACCTCAAAGAACTGTACAGCACACCCTGTGTGTGAATAGTTCTTTTGATACTTTTCTAATATTACACCGATAAAGTAATTGCACTTGCTTATCTTGAGGTTGATTCGGAGAAAACTCCAGGAACAAACTTGCCAACAAAGTTTTCTAGTTGACAAGCAGGTATTCTTTATTACGG